>JASAMZ010002112.1:0-12620 GCA_030248115.1 Linhomoeus sp. GSCO2_2 | reverse complement strand
GCATCTACTTCGTTCAGTTACGTATTGCTCTATTTAGTTTGCCGACGCGCTGGAGAGGGAGCGTAGTTGGCCAAGAGGCCCGCGGGGGCAAGAGGCCCGCAGACGCGGAGGAGGCAAGAGGCCCGCGATGGAGGGGCAACAGGCCCGCGGCATAGGCGCAAGAGGCCCGCAGGGGCAAGAGGCCCGCAAGGAAGGGGCAAGAGGCCCGCGGTAAAGGTGCAAGAGGCCCGCGAAGGGTGAGCAAGAGGCCCGCGCTGCCGAAACTCTCCATCCAATTCGTGTACCTATGTATGTGCGCAATTTTGAGATTGTTTTGCGTTGCATGTAAACATAGATATGTAAACATGTTCATCACAAACTGCGACCTCACTATCACAACGCCCAGCCGGACAGATTTACCCACAGAGCAGTCACTAATCACCAGCTCTTGTCAAAATTGAGTGCATGTAGTCCATTTTTTCTTGAGTTACAGTTTCAATTATTGAAACTGAGTTTCACTACAACAATGCCTGCGATGCTACATGCAAGCTTGACTGGACGCTCTGTAGAGTCGTTGCTTTCATTAGGTATCTTAAACTATTTTGTAATCAACAAGCAATGCGTTATTTGCACACGGGGATAAATATTTGCAGCTTTTAAATGGCACGTCCAGCTTTTGATTGGCAGCTTGCGCTTTTAATTTCTGGCGGCCGCGAAACGCAGCGGTGCGCTTTTAATTTGGCCGGAAGCGCTTTTAAAATGGCAGAATGCGCTTTTAAATGGCAACTTGCGCTTTTAATGCCGTGGAAGCTGCGGAGCCGTGCCGATGGTCAGCCAAAAGGCAGACGGTGGGGATACATTGTATAAGCGAGCGCACTGAATGGATGACTTTCTCGTTGCATTCTGTGTGCATTCACGTAACTTGGATGTCCAAAATTCGCATTGCTTGATTGAACACATTGCTATCCCTTGACAACGTATATTTCTTTGAATTCAGGCTATGCTTAGGCTCGCCCTGCGCCCACAGTCCACAAGAGTCAGTCGGCGTCGCAGTCTGGCGGGTCGAAGCTTAGGCTTAACGCGACCGGTGACCGACTTCAGGGCGCGCGGAGCGCGCCCTGAAGTTGGTGGTCGCGCTAAGCCTCAGTTTTCGACCCGCCAGGCGCGACGCCGGCCGAGTTTTAGCGCAAACTGTAAGTGGAATAAACCTCCTCCGTATAATTCACCTCCTGCTTAGGCCGGCTGAGCCCCTTCCCTGCTTTGCCCTGTCGCGCAAACAGCGATGCCTTGCCATTGCTGCGTGCCATGAATACGCTCCTCCACCGCGTCAAGTCCAGGGGAATACTGCCGGAGGAATTAAAAGCGCAGCATGCCATTTAAAAGCGTGTTCTGCCATTTTAAAAGCGCCTCCTGCCATTTCCGAAAAGCGGCAAGCAAAAGCTGTCGTGGCAAATTAAAAGCGCTAGTTGCCATTTAAAAGCGCTTCGTGACTTCATTAAAAGCGCTATGCAGTTTTTTAAATGCGCCCAAAATCCCCACCCTTTGCACACAAGTGGGGGCGGGTCCGTACATCTGACTAGTGGTACGACATCTTTCAGCCTGCCATCTGATAGCCTACAGGCAGTCAGTGAAGCATCCTTCCTGGGAAGCCTTGCGGTGCGGATGGCACCGATGTGCAAAATTGGTTCTACCCTTCCCGCTGCTACACCATTTCCCGCAGCAAAGCGGCGACTGTAGTGACGCGTGCCCGTTTGATTGGGGTGGTGTCTCGTTGTTTAGTGGGTAGCCCGCTTCACGGACCCTCTGCCTTCTGAGTGGTTCGCAAGGGGAACTGGGTCATTATGGCCACACGGACATTATGGACACACGGGTGCGTCATTCTGGCCAATGGTCATATTGGTCACACGCTGCGTCATTATGGCCACACGGGTGCGACGTTCTGGCCACACGCTGCGTCACATTGGCCACACGTCGCGACATTGTGGCCACACGCGAGGGTGGACAATAGAAACTTACCCCTGAAACCAAATTCCCATCTTGGGCAAAACTCTCCACAATGTCTTCACTATACGAAACTTAGGCATAACGCGACCGGTGACCGAGTTCAGGGAGCGGTGGAGCGCCTCATGAAGTTGGTGGTTGCAGTCTCAGTTGAGACTCGCCAGGCGCGACGTCGACAGTTTTGGTGCAAATTCTAAGTGTGATGAACACTCCTGCTTCATGTTTATTTGGGGTACACTCAGCTTTAGATCAGCTGTACAGACAACCGTCCCGTGGGTATAGCTGCACTTGGCATTAAGGTACACATTCTCAAGACACTTTCTCCAGATGCGGCTAACGATGTGTACAAAGTTCACTATACTGTTCACCAAAATTTGACAGACACAAAGTATAGGTTGAACTTTTTTCGCCCGGCCTCAGCCGGGCGAACCCTATCAAGAGCTCGGCGTGCGTACGTTCGTTCGTACGTATGTCACGCTCGCTTCGGGCTTAATAACTCGCTCGTCCGACGTCGTAGGATGGAGTTTGAGACATCGTCGGGTAGCCTGTAGACTCCTCTCGCCATCTCAGTGTTCAAAACTGAAATACATTTTCAAACTCGCGCGCTACAGTATCCCAAAGTGGGGTCCATTTTAAGACAAAATTTCACCGAAGCTAGTCAAATCGCATATCAAAATGAAGCGCTCGAGCTCCTGAGCACGAATCTGACAACTAAAAGTTTCAAAAGTTTAACCAGAGCGCTACAGTAACCAAAACGCGTCAGAAAATGGTAATTTTGGCATAGTTGCGGGCTGTATAACTCGCTCGTCTGACATTGTAGGAAGGAGTTTGAGACATCGCCGGGTAGCCCGCGGACTCCTCTAGCCTTCTAAGTGGTCGAAACTGAAATAAGTTTTCAAACTCGCGCGCTACAGTATCCCAAAGTGGGGTCCATTTTAAGACAAAAGCTGACCGAACTTAGTCAAACCGCATATCAAAATGAAGCGCTCGAGCTCCTGAGCACGAATCTAACAACAAAAAGTTTCAAAAGTGTAAACATAGCGCTACAGTAACCAAAACGCGTCCGAAACTGGTGATTTAGCCATGGTCGTATCTCGGCACTCGTGAGTCGCAGAACGACGTGCTCGACGTCATTCAAGAGCTTTCTGTAAGGAGATGTCGATTCAAGAGTCACAATTCGAAAACATTTTGAAATGCGTCCGCTACAGTAACCCAAAGTTTCGCGTTGAAAACTCAAAATTTGATCCAACGCAGTCAAATCACACATCGAATTGAAGCACTCGAGCTGCCGAGCACGAATCTAACAACGAAGAGTTTCAAAGATTAAAATTCCGCGCGCTACAGTAACCCAAACCTTCGCGTCGAATAGTAGAAACCACTTTCAAACTCATCAAAATTATTCCCTAGTGTAGCTCTCAAGCTTCTGAGTGTGAATCTGACAATGAAAAGCTTTGATGTTGCGTGCAACAGACTACAGTATCAAGATCGCGTCGCAAACAGGAGAAGTTGACTTTGCTATATCTTGGCACTCGTGCAACGCAGCGCGACAGTCTTGAAATCGTCGAAGAGCTCACTGCAAGCCAAAATCAAACCAAAGTCAGAAGAACCCATGGTTTTGTGTAAGGTTCCAGACGTGGTTAATTTATATTTTAGTTTTAAAACATATTTTCTTGCCATAAAGAATTAAACCCGGGCGACCCCAATGTCGCGTAGCAAGACCACTCCAATAAGTGTGGTCGTGATGAGAGTCGAGAGGTCACACGAAATCGGAAAGGGCCACCCTACAAGCTCAGTACTAGTACAAAGCTCAAAACCACTCCGCTTTTTAAAAGAGACTTGTTACACACACAGCTTGTTCCTGGGAACAGTGAAACAAGTTGTTATTGTTCCTCATTTGTTTATGTTTACAATTGGTACAAATACATACTTAGGATTAATTTGCACCCAAGAACAATCGGCAAGACTGATTTGGATAGCCAACACCGCCAACTGTCCAAAAGATGCCGAATGTCCACCAATGCCCAGCAAACTTTAAGAAAATAAGCAAAACTCAACGTTGCGAACTGCAGGTGAATCCACACCACTGTTTGGAGTTGTGAGATCCTCGTTTGGCCAGAATGACACACCGTGTGGCCATAATGACGCAGCTTGTGGCCATAACGACGCACCCTTTGGCCATAATGTCCGTGTGGCCAGAATGACCTTGTGGCCAGAATGTCCGTGTGGCCAGAATGACACACCGTGTGGCCATAATGACGCAGCTTGTGGCCATAACGACGCACCCTTTGGCCATAATGACGCACATGTTTTGGCCATAATGTCCGTGTGGCCAGAATGACCTTGTGGCCAGAATGTCTGTGTGGCCAGAATGACACACCGTGTGGCCATAATGACGCAGCTTGTGGCCATAACGACGCACCCTTTGGCCATAATGACGCACATGTTTTGGCCATAATGTCCGTGTGGCCAGAATGACCTTGTGGCCAGAATGTCCGTGTGGCCAGAATGACACACCGTGTGGCCATAATGACGCAGCTTGTGGCCATAACGACGCATCCTTTGGCCATAATGACGCACATGTTTTGGCCATAATGTCCGTGTGGCCAGAATGACCTTGTGGCCAGAATGTCTGTGTGGCCAGAATGACAACAAGATGGTGGCCAGAAGGTCAACAAGATGGGTCCCAAGCGCGACGCAAGCGTCGTCAGGCGGGTCTGCGACCTCTGCGATAGAGCCGTCACTGGCTGTCGAGAAGACATGCGTTTTCGCTGGCTGGGAATGCACAGCGCCGGACCCGGCATGTCCACTGTGACGAATGCGATCACAAGACCAATAAACGACGAAATTACATTTTCCATTGGATGGGGCAACACACGGCTGGAGTTCTGCGACAAGAGTTCGTCTGCGACACCTGCGTAAGGCCGATGAGCAGTATTAAATGCCTCACAATGCACTTCTACGTGGTGCACTGGCTTGAGCGTGCACGCTCTGCGAGAGCAATCACCAGTCCAAGTGCGATTACTGCGCCGTATTGTTTGACAGTCGCAGCAACTCGGTGTACCGGGTCTTTCGAAACTCCAGACCCCCCCTCCACAGCACGCTGTGTAAAAAGTAGCGAAGTCATACTTGCACACATGGTAGCCTAATGTCTTCACAACTCGGATGCAAAAATTCAGCACTCTATCTCAACTTACGCGCGAATGCGAGCGCAAAACGCAAAATCGGTCGCGATTGCTTCTCCTCCTCCTGGAGGCCGTCGCCATGGAGAAGAGGAGCGTCATCAGCAGAAGCATGACTGGCAACCCAAATTTGATTGTTCACTACGCAAGATTGGTGCAACCTACGAAAGTCGTTCCTGCGTCATTTTAAAGCTTACTGTTTTCTCTTTCGAATGCCTTATCGCCAGCCTCAATAGAGCGTCTCACGCGCGAGCCGCACCCGCCCAAAGGTGGCTCGGTCGTCAATTTTGACAGATTTTGCGTTTCGCGCTCGCATTTGCGCGTGAGTTGAGATAGAGTGCTGAATTTTTGCATCCGAGTTGTGAAGACATTAGGCTACCATGTGTGCAAGTATGACCTCGCTACCTTTGACACGGCGTGCTGTGGAGGGGGGGTCTGGAGTTTCGGAAGACCCGGTACATATCACCTTGCGCTGGAACACGTTAGGAAGACATACGCGGAGATCGTCAAGCCTAGGTCTATAGTCTGCGACGCGTGTGGCGCGCAGTACCGCACTCGTCGTCAACTCAGCAACTATCTCTACCGCGTGCACGGTCACGCAGAGTGCCGAGACTACGTGCGCCTACGTCCTACAAACGTTCCCGTCTGCGACCTCTGCAACCGGCCCTATCAGAGACACTTCTCGTCTGCCACTTGCGCCTTCGCCGCCAACTCTTAGCTAACCAGAGCCACTCTTGCGTTTGTGACACCTGCGGCCGTACGTACAGCAAGCGCCATATGCTCAAACATCAAAGCCAGAGGCACCTTGTGCTCACAGCACTCCAGTGTGCTGTCACATTCGATTCGTGTGCACAGGTGCAGGTGCTGGGTTCAAAGGCGATAATGGCCAGGCACTTATTGGCTGTCCATGGCTTCGACCAGTAGCGGATCCAGGGGGGGGGCGGTTGTGCGTCCGCCCTCCCCCATTCGGCCAAACCGCCCCCCCCCCCATTCCCCCTCCCGAGAAAAAAAAAATTGCGCGGCAGCACCTCCAGAGCAAAAAATTTTCGCCTGCGGCGCTATTTTATAGCACTTTTTACCGAAATAGGCCAAAATCGGCCAAAATTTTTGCCTGCGGCGCTATTTTATAGCACTTTTGTACCAAAATAGGCCAAAATCGGCCCAAGTTTTTTGCCTGCGGCGCTATTTTAAAGCATTTTTGTACCAACATAGGCCAAATTGGCAAAAATGTTTGCCTGCGGCGCAAATTTTTTTATGTGCTTTTATAGCATCTTGGTCCCCCCTGTGGCCTCAAAAATTCCGCCCCCCCCCCATTCCAAAATCCTGGATCCGCCACTGGCTTCGACCTATGGCTTGGGACGCCTACCCTCGCGCAGTTCCTCTGCGACGAGTGCAGCTTGCGCGTTGGGAAACAAGCGCCGGAACTGCAGCCGCACATGGCAAGGCTTCGTCCTCTGGGGCCAACGACTGCCCGCAGTAACCACTGAAGAAACTACTTGGCACCACACCTGGCGTCGCAGCAGCAACTGATGCTTGACGGTTGGGATTTACGGTGTGTCTGCGACCGGTGCGGCCGCGAGCTGGTCTGGAGAGGCGATCTACTTCGACACTTGATCGACTTTCATCCGGAGCAGACGCCGTCAAAGCCAAGAGGAGTTCTGCTGAAGAGCGTCTCCGATTTGTGCTCAACGTAATTCAGCGTAAAGAAGTGCGCAACAGACCATCTGAGGGACGTCCATGATCTCTTCTTACAAACCATCCAGAGGGTGTGCTACTGCTGGGACGACTGTGGCTCTTTTGTAGTGGTGAAGCAATACCACCTGTGGCCAGGGACCACCTGACATCACAGGGCCAGTGGCTTGTCTGCGACAACTGCGACCGAGCATCCGCCAACCGAGAGGGATTGCTGAAGCATCTTGTTGTGGATGAGAAGACCACCGATACCAACAGGAGGCAGACGAGAAGCTGCGACGACTGTCACCAGCGACTGGGGTCCAGTGCTTACCATGGCTGGCACTTAATGGCGACTCGCCACTGTTTCGTGCGCTCTCATGGCTGCCAGCACTGTGCATAGACATGGTTTATGGCGACGTTTCGCCCACCCTTCCGGCGGGCTTCTTCAGGCCAGGTTACACCCTAAATAACAACAGCAAGTCGCATAACAAAATGGATAACAAGCAGTTGTCCGCGCAACAAGATGGTGTCACCAAGAAACTTACATAATCACACGGGGACGCAGTGACCTATTACAAATATTTACACAGCGACAGGAGGGGCTGACTCACGCTAACAGAATGCTGCATCGAGTTGCAGGCGCGCGACTGAGCCGAGATGTGCATCGACTCCTTAACTTGGCGACGAGATTGGACGCGCTCCCTGTCGAGAATGGTCATATTCTCTACTGCAAAGGAGTGACGGGAGGCCACGCAGTGATTGACAAGCGCTGTCTGCTTCTCCCCGCTTCTCTGAGCCACAATGGCACTGTAGTGCTCCCCGCCGCGTGTCTGAATGGTGCGCTTGGTCTCGCCCACGTAGACTACAGGGCAGTCGCTACAGGGCGCCAGATAGACGACGTTTCGCTGTTGGGCAGTGTCTGGCCTGGCCCAGTCCATCTTCTTGTAGAGGCTGCTGCCTAGGGTCGAGGGGGCTTTGAAGAACACCCGTATATTGTTCTGGCGGAGCAGTCGAGCAATCTTGTGGGACAGCTGCCCAACAAATGGCAGAACTGCAGATGCCAGTGATTGGCAGCGCTGATTGGTCGGGCCATTCTTTGGGTGGCAGAGGTGTCGCAGCAGGGTTTTCTTGCTGTAGTTGTTGTTCTTCAAGGCCGAGTAGAGTTGGCGCAGCTCGCCGCTGAGGGCGGGTGCAGAAGAGCAGTACTTCTGGGCACGCAAGCGTAGGCCACGCACAGTCCCAGCCATCACTGACCCTGGGACAGCTGAGGCTGGGTGGCAATAGCGGTTGCTGTGGGTAGCCTTTCTGTACACGCTCGTCTGCAGGTGGGACAGCCCTCTGTGGATCAGCAGGTCCAAGAATGGCAGTGATCCATTGCACTCTTCTTCCGCAGTGAACTGCAGAGAAGCCACTGGAGGTGAGCTGTTCATGTGCTGGTGGAACAGCTGGAAGGAGGCGTGGGATTCGCAGACGACTAGGCAGTCGTCAATGTATCTTCCGTAGTAGAGGGGCATGGCAGCTGGAGGGCAGGTCGCCAGGGCAGCGGTCTCCACAAGGTGCATGAAGATCTCTGCCAAGGCGACGCTGACGGGGGAACCCATTGGCACTCCCCTCAGCTGCTTGTAGATAGTCTTGTTGTAGTTGAAGAAGGTGGAGTCGCCACTGTCTCGGACACAAGATTAAGGGACTGATGTGGCGATACCTTCTGAAGTGACGAACGCCGACTGATGAAGGAGCAGTTTCTGATGAGACTCCAGAGACGAAGCTGACGAAAACGCAGAAGTTTCATGAGCAGTGCCGATCGCTATGACAGCGACTCTTCAGACCATTTGCGAACTACTTCGACTAACTTATTGATCACGGACTTCAATGTATGTAACTAATTGTTCGCTGAACGTCTCTCGCATCGATCTCTCTATGGCGTTGAATTTCGTCGTCGAGTCTTGTCAGCGTATGCCAGAGCTTCCGGCGGTTGTGTTGAATGCGCATTCGGTAAGCACCTTTGCGTGCTTGTATTATGTGTTCGAGCAAATCCGTCAATTGTTGCAACCGGGTCCAGTGGACGCCGGCCACTGATCCGCAACATAATGGACACACTACTGTTCATCATTCGGGCGCTTATGGTCATGGAGCCAATCGACAATCTTATCGACGCCCAGGAACTTCACACCGCTTCTGAAGAGTTCGTAAGCCTTCTTCTCGTAGTCCTGTCCATGGCCGAAGTTGGTGCAGAGCTCCTCCCCACTGCGCACCATTGGACTGCCTTTGGGACAGTCGAAGGCCTCAGCAAACGCCGGCAACTGCTGCAGTCGACCTGTAAGTTAGTGGAGGGAAGAGGAGCTGTACAGATTCGAGAACGAAGTCTCTGACCAAAGCTCGGGCATGCGTTCCGTATGTATTTTAGAGAGGCCATGTGTGCAGGATCCCCTGCATATTCAACGCACGCAAAGCCTGAACCAAATGAGCCATCTCATCCCTCACCCACCCTTAATTCTGGCGTCTGCCGGTGCGTGCTTGCTTCTAAGGTGCTTCTCTCTGTCCAACATCTGCTGCGGAGTCTCCAGGGGCGTGCAGTCGGCTCTGGAGTATGCCAGGATAAACCGACGATCTGCAGCCTTGCTGTCGTAGCCTGCCGACTTTTCGTTGTTGCACTGTTCGAGGCTGTTGCACGATTGGAAAAGTCTTTAGATGGTTCATTTGCAGATGTACTGTGCATGCAGATGCACATACGCTATATGCAACTGTACATTGTACAGATTGTGCCTACACTGCCTACATTGTACCTCCGTTGTCGCTTGTATGCCTCGTAGGCCAGCTGAAGGCCGGCGACGTCTGCAAAGGCCTCACTGACGAATTCTTCACCCAGGCACAAGTCTTTGTTGCCGCTGAACCGAGTACAGTAGGCGCCTGTCTGTCTGTACAGTTGCGCCAAGGGACTGCAAAGCAAACTACTACCTACCCAGTGTCGTAGCAGAAGGTACTGTTGAAGTGACGGAGGAGGCACTGTCTTTCCATCTTCTTCTTGTCAATTGTCCCTTCGCTGGCCATCTCCCAAGTGAATCGATCGGTCGAGTCGAATGCATGACTGATCTCGTGGCCCAAGGGATGGCCTAGCATACCGTAGACGCCCTCCAGTGAGCGGTCCGCAGGCAATGGGTGAAAGGTGTAGTGGAGTGCCACCTCACTCAGATGGGGATAGAAGTAGCCCCGACCCCTTTGCCGTAAGTTGGAGTATGTCGAGGGGTTCAGTAGAAGACGTCGCTTCTCCGTAGAGACGTGTCTGTGGAAAAAGTCGGCAGAATTCGTCTCCTTCAGCCACGTGAAGTAGCCAGCGCCATTCAGGGATTCCAGCGGCGGCAAGGAGGAGGCATAGCGCACAACTTCATGATGGTAAGAAAGCCATAAGGGATGGCCGTCGTAAACCGTCATCCGATTCAGACGTTCCAACGCTTTCTGTATGAAGAGTGGGTCGTCGTGGCGCCACTCGCTTCTCAGAATGCGCCTTCCTGAAAGTCGGTGACGACAGCCGTCACGTTCGTGACAATAAGCATGAAGCCCAGCTCACCCATAGCATCTATAATTTCTTGAAAAGCGCGCTCTGTTCGCGACCAGTGTTCACCAATCGAGTATTGATTCTCAAAAGTGGCCAAGAGTGTGAGACGGTCGAGTGCAGCCAGCCCAAAGTGGGTATCCTTGAAGATGGAGAAACAGGGCGATTCCTCCACTGCCTTTGGCTTTGCTTCCTCGACGTCATCGGCAGCTACATAGTAATAGTGAATTACACTGAAAGCATGCCATTACAAGGCCGCCAGATTCACGCTTACATACTTGACATTACACAGCAGCACATATGCATAATAATATGTAATTTCAGGAAAGTTCCCCCCTGCTGGGGGGTAAGGACAGGTGAATTTGTTCGTCCTTATGAAGACTGATGATGAACAGGCTGTGTATCTCAGATGACTTCGGGCCCTCTACTACACGAACAAATTCAGCATGCTCTGTTCACGCGCACGGCGCTTATCACGTGCGCACAACGTACATGCGGAGTACGCTACCTACCACTATCAAAACGTGTGTGCTTCAGTACCTGCCACCGCATCTCACACAACACAATGTCCGCACTCAGCGCAATGTACACAAGGGTGATGGACCCCATGGCTAACTCCCACTTTGACTGCTCAGCCATGCACGCAAGTAGATGGCTTCACCTGTTAACAGAGCTTCTGGAGATATTAATGTTGGTAAATGCACACTCTGCACTAATGCTGGGTAAGCGTTTTGCAGTAAGTACACAAACGACAAACACAGAGACTCATAATTTAGTGAGAGTTGGGCACCCATATACAGAGCACGCTGAATTTGTTCGTGTAGTAGAGGGCCCGAAGTCATCTGAGATACACAGCCTGTTCATCATCAGTCTTCATAAGGACGAACAAATTCACCTGTCCTTACCCCCCAGCAGGGGGGAACTTTCCTGAAATACACACCCTGTCCATGTCCACAGAGTGGACACCTTCAGGGGGGGGGGGGGGGGAGACATAGAGCGGGTTTGCTGAGAGGCGACATAGACAGGTCTGCTTTGAAAGGATTGCTGTTGTAGGTGTGGGGACACGGACAGGTCTGGCCACAAGAGGTTTGATGCACACAGACAGGTCTCGCCAGAGGAGGTTGGATGCACAGATAGGTCTGGCCACAGGAGGTTGGATGCACAGACAGGTCTGGCCTCAGGAGGCTGGATGCACAGACAGCTATACGACTATACGCATTACGATTTCGTCATAACGTCATTCTGTCACCCACCACCCTTCTAGAATCCACTCACAACACCTCTACTTGGGACTATGACTATGTAACTTTTTTTGGGTTTGGGACTATGTAACTTTTTTCTTACGCAACCTAGAAAGATGAAATGTTTTACACATTTGTTCACCTTATGGTGCACTTTGGTGGTCAACTTCGATTGGCGGCCCAGCATGCACCACTAGAGCTCGGCCGTCTTGAGCCGAGCCCCGAACCCGAACAGGAAGTAACGTTTGGGACCATGTAACTTTTTTCTTACGCAACCTAGAAAGATGAAATGTTTTACACATTTGTTCACCTTATGGTGCACTTTGGTGGTCAACTTCGATTGGCGGCCCAGCATGCACCACTAGAGCTCGGCCGTCTTGAGCCGAGCCCCGAACCCGAACAGGAAGTAACGTTTGGGACCATGTAACTTTTTTCTTACGCAACCTAGAAAGATGAAATGTTTTACACATTTGTTCACCTTATGGTGCACTTTGGTGGTCAACTTCGATTGGCGGCCCAGCCTGCATCACTAGAGCTCGGCCGTCTTGAGCCGAGCCCCGAACCCGAACAGGAAGTAACGTTTGGGACCATGTAACTTTTTTCTTACGCAACCTAGAAAGATGAAATGTTTTACACATTTGTTCACCTTATGGTGCACTTTGGTGGTCAACTTCGATTGGCGGCCCAGCATGCACCACTAGAGCTCGGCCGTCTTGAGCTGAGCCCCAAACCCGAACAGGAAGTAACGTTTGGGACCATGTAACTTTTTTCTTACGCAACCTAGAAAGATGAAATGTTTTACACATTTGTTCACCTTATGGTGCACTTTGGTGGTCAACTTCGATTGGCGGCCCAGCATGCACCACTAGAGCTCGGCCGTCTTGAGCCGAGCCCTGAACCCGAACAGGAAGTAACGTTTGGAGCAATACGCACCTCAACGAAGTAATAGGTACATAGAACCCCACGTATTGCTCACACACACACACACACACACAG
>JASAMZ010002109.1:0-58667 GCA_030248115.1 Linhomoeus sp. GSCO2_2 | reverse complement strand
CCTGCACCCAGTCCACAGTAATGGATTAGATTCCTCAATTCTACCCCAACTGCAGGGATTCCACCACCTATCCCACAGAGAACTCCCCTGCACCCAGTCCACAGTAATGGATTAGATTCCTCAATTCTACCCCAACTGTAGGGATTCCACCACCTATCCCACAGAGAACTCCCCTGCACCCAGTCCACAGTAATGGATTAGATTCCTCAATTCTACCCCAACTGTAGGGATTCCACCACCTATCCCACAGAGAACTCCCCTGCACCCAGTCCACAGTAATGGATTAGATTCCTCAATTCTACCCCAACTGCAGGGATTCCCCCACCTATCCCACAGAGAACTCCCCTGCACCCAGTCCACAGTAATGGATTAGATTCCTCAATTCTACCCCAACTGCAGGGATTCCCCCACCTATCCCACAGAGAAATCTCCTGCACCCAGTCCACAGTAATGGATTAGATTCCTCAATTCTACCCCAACTGCAGGGATTCCACCACCCTATCCCACAGAGAACTCCCCTGCACCCAGTCCCACAGTAATGGATTAGATTCCTCAATTCTACCCCAACTGCAGGGATTACCCCACCTATCCCACAGAGAACTCCCCTGCACCCGGTCCACAGTAATGGATTAGATTCCTCAATTCTACCCCAACTGTAGGGATTCCACCACCTATCCCACAGAGAACTCCCCTGCACCCAGTCCACAGTAATGGATTAGATTCCTCAATTCTACCCCAACTGTAGGGATTCCCCCCCTATCCCACAGAGAACTCCCTGCACCCAGTCCACAGTAATGGATTAGATTCCTCAATTCTACCCCAACTGTAGGGTTTGGTCTGCGTGGGTTTTTAAGGATTCCCCACCTATCCCACAGAGCAATCTCCTGCACCCAGTCCACTGTAATGGATTAGATTCCTCAATTCTACCCCAACTGCAGGGATTCCCCCACCTATCCCACAGAGCAATCTCCTGCACCCAGTCCACAGTAATGGATTAGATTCCTCAATTCTACCCCAACTGTAGGGATTCCCCCACCTATCCCACAGAGCAATCTCCTGCACCCAGTCCACAGTAATGGATTAGATTCCTCAATTCTACCCCAACTGTAGGGATTCCCCCACCTATCCCACAGAGAAATCTCCTGCACCCAGTCCACAGTAATGGATTAGATTCCTCAATTCTACCCCAACTGTAGGGATTCGCTCACCTATCCCACAGAGAAGACCAAGCCCTGCACCCAGTCCACTCACAGTAATGGATTAGATTCCTCAATTCTACCCCAACTGTAGGGATTCCCCCACCTATCCCACAGAGAAATCTCCTGCACCCAGTCCACAGTAATGGATTAGATTCCTCAATTCTACCCCAACTGTAGGGATTCCCCCACCTATCCCACAGAGCAATCTCCTGCACCCAGTCCACAGTAATGGATTAGATTCCTCAATTCTACCCCAACTGCAGGGATTCCCCCACCTATCCCACAGAGAACTCCCCTGCACCCAGTCCACAGTAATGGATTAGATTCCTCAATTCTACCCCAACTGCAGGGATTTGGGCGGTTGTCACTCGTCTTACACTTGTGTGAGAGCACAACTGTTACACAGCAAGTACGCATAGGCAGGGCACGCAAACAGAGCGAGCATATCAGCCATAATGGATAGAACCTATCAGACGCAAATTTGGGCGCAATATCCTACAGGGTGCTGCTCACACACTACCAAAATTCCACAGCATTTCGTATAGACTAGTGCTGTCGTTGTCCGGGCAGTGTCCATTTTGTCTTGTCTTTGTCTTGTCCTTTTGACGCAAATTAATATTGTCTTGTCTTTGTTTTGTCCGGAAAACTTCAAAGGACAAATTTGTTTGTTTTGTGCACAATTGTCCTTTTTTGTCCTCTTTTGTCTGACAAAATAGCATTTTGTCCGACAAAAATCATTTTGTCCGACCCCTGTTTCTTCCACCGATGACCCCCTTTGAGTCATGATTACCACGAAGATGTTGGCTGACAAATTTATTGCCACTCAATGTGTTGAAACGAAGATCCACCAAGGCATGCATTTGCTCAGCAGTCAATGACGTGCGTGTATAAATGCCCACAGTTTCGCTGGCCAAGACTTTTTCAGAACATTTTTGTCGAATATTGCCTGTTTTTACTGAATATCTGCCTGGAAGAGGACAATAATTGGCAAATTGTCGGACAAAATCGGACAAAAAAGGACAATTGTCCTTTTATATTACCATTTTGATTTTGTCTTGTTTTGTCTTTGTCCGGAGCCACCAAAATCCATTTTGTTTTGTCTTGTTTTGTGCACAAAGACAAAGACAATGGTTTGTGCACAAAAGTTTTTGTGCACAACGACAGCACTAGTATAGACTGAGCATGAACTAGTACGGTTTTGCAGTCACAAGTCGTGACATGACGTTGCGCAAGCGTCCGCCACTTCCATTCGTTGTACCAAATGCTTTGAAATTCCTGTAGTGTGTCAGAAACACCCCGTTGTATGTCCTGCTCATTTGATCAGTTCAGGCTTGAGAATGTGCTCCTGGAAATCCGTGTGCTCACTTTTGCGCGCACTCTGTGAGATCATTACTCCCGCATGCGCTGCAGTTGAAATCTGCAGCGCTTCATATGCACTGCTGTGAAATGTGACACCTACAACCGCGCGACGCACACCAAATCTTGAGCTCAATCATCGCTTGACGGAAAATTCACACACTGGACACAATCCAAGATGTAAACGGACTTTTGAAAACACATGTTGCGATTCCAGATTCCGCAGACACAAAACTGCGCCACGCAAAAATCACTTCGGATCAACTTCGATTTCCGCGCTTTCTTTCGCAGTTTCATTGGACGCGCTGCCGTTCTGACCTCCGCTTGGCAATAGACCTTTGCTTGCCAGTAGCTCCCTAAAATTAGCACAAATTTGTGTCGATTTCTATGCATTTTGTCGATTCTACACAATACCTGTAAGCGCCCCTCAATCGCTTAAAAGCCTGGGCGTTTGCGTAATATAGGCCTGTAACTGGGTCCTTGTAGCGGCCCCTTTCCCCAGTAACAGCGCACAATTTCGCCGGTTTAGGATGTGGTTTGTTCTGTGCAGCGTAGTGGTCGAACCACTGGTGAAATAGGCGTTCGTCCAAAAATTCGACAAAGGTCCTCTCTTCGAGGGGAATGGGCTCTAGCGGCTCGCCTTCCTCCTGCAAAAGTATGCGAAGGGTGAGACGATTCGCCTCAGCGGCGAGTTGTCCTCGTAGCAGAAACGAAGAGAGTCAAAGGAGGACATTTCGGCGCGACGACAAAGTGTCCTAAACCGAGAGACACTTCGCCGCGGCGACAAAGTGACACTAGTCAACTGAGACACTTTGCCGTCACGGCAAACCGCCCTCAGTCGATTGAGACACTTCGCCGCCGCGTCGAGTTGGCCCACCATCTCCCACACCTCGTGCTTCTCCAGGTCTGGCATGTAGACCGAGCGAGCGACCAGGCGCAACTCGCTCGCGCCCGCGGCGCCCGCCGTAGCGCGCCTCCTTCTCGCCAGCAGCGCCTCCCTCTCCTTCTGCTGCTTTTCCTGGCGCACTTTTAGCTGGAATTGATGGTGCTCTAAGAGCGACTTGGTGTTCGCTTTCTCCGTCTCCTTAGCTTCCTCTAAGAGTTGCTCTTGCGTGAGCTGGGGATGGTGCCTGGGAGTGCGTTGGGCGGCTCCCTGAAAGATGTGAGTTTGATGCCACGAGTTGTCGCCCAGACCAATCTTGAAGCCAATTCAGCGCGGCGCCGAAAGTGACGAAACGGCAGCGCCCAGAAGCCAGACGTCACGACACTTCGGCGCCGCGACGAGGTGCCCATCGATCTATGGTTCTATGCCAGGACACTTCGCCGCCGCGGCGAATCGTCCCACCTTCTTCTTTGTCGAGCTGGTCGCGTCGCTGTCTCTCCCAACCGAGGCCCGAACTCTGAGCACTCTGTGTGTCGGGATTGCGCCAAGGCCAGAATCCGCCTTAGCTTTCTTCTTCAGGGGTTCTCTTTCGGCGTCGTCGTTGTCGTCTTCGTCGTCGAGTTTGCGCTTCTGCCTGGCGGCCGCGGCGGCGGCGATAAAGGCCTGCGGCCGTTTGCGCTTCTTCTTTCGTCGCGCGGATTCTTCGTCGTCATCGCTGGCCTCCTGCGGTCAAGTTGTGTCTTGTGAAGTTCGTTGATTGGTTTTGTGTAGTACTGTGTTCCGTGTGAGTGCATAAGTTAGGACGAATGGAGGGTTTTAGACTAAAATTCGGGTAAAAAAGATCCAAACAGTGAATGTTTGGATAAAAAGCCTTCATGAAATTCGAAGTTAGGCGCATCAACCACTGTCCATTCCAGAGTCTAAGGTTTGAGTATCTACGCTATGCCATGGCAGATATCATAGGTGCAGGCGGGGGGGGACGGGGGGGGGGGAACCCCCCCCCCCCCCTCTGGCCCTGGCCTCTAGTGAACTTTTCACTGATACTCCCCCCCTGGCATCCGAAATTCGGAAAAAAATCCGGAAATTTCGGAAATTTTCTTGTGTTTTTGCTAGTTTTTGGTCCTATTTTGTCCAAATTTTCGCCTGCGGCGCTATATTTCGTCTATTTATGCACAAATTAGCGTGTTTTTGACCAAATTAAGGCGATTTTAGCGTATTTTTGGCCATTCTAAAAAGCTGTTCACTGGTCCCGGGACCCCCCCCCCCCCCCCCCCCCTCTCACACCAGGCAAGTCGTCCGGGGGACGCAGTATACTCCACAAATTTGAACTCATACGCATGGTGACTCCTCTGCTGTTGTGGCCTCCTGGCACCCCCAATCGCAAAAGCAATGCTGAATTCGTGATCTACATCCCAGAATACCCCAGATTCGACATACAACACCCCTAGTTTCCTATGGACTCCGGGAACTGAAATTCTGCACTTGGGGTACGGTAGCATACAAATTCAATTTAGGTACGTTCAAACATCATCAATACACTTAGCGAATGCCAAATTCGTAATCAGCGCCTCTGAAAACCCCTGAAATCGTGCATAATACTGGCAAAGTCGACCCGACGCCCAAAATTCAAACGGACGCTGCAGGGATACTGTAGCTTCGAAAATTCTTCCAAAACACTTTTCTAGACCAGATTTAAGCGTAGAATCGTTTGAAACTACTTTTGGAACGATTCGGCAACGCATTCGAGCGCTATAGACGCCGAAATGCGAAAATCGCAATTTTCGACCCCGGAGTCGAAAAAGTCGCAGTGTAAGAAAGTTTTTTGTGTTTCGCCCGATTTTCTCCGTTCATGGCTCATTCGATAGAGGACATCTGGGAAGGAGCACCAAGAGTGGTCTCGCCGCTCTAGCTGCTACCTAGCTCGCACAGCAGCCCGTCAAAGTCGACCCGGGGCCAAAATTCGCGAATTTTTAAAATTTGGCGCCAAAATATGTCCCGCAGCGATCCAATTCTTTTTTTGCCAACTCGGCACTATCGAGTACTACAACATATCAAAAGATAGTATATACCATTATATGCAACTTTTCCGAAAATTCTACCCTGTGTAACCCATTTTTCAGTACTTTGAAAATTTAAATTTTTGAATTTCCCGCCAACGGGGTCCCGGAGCGTGACCCCATTTGTCGTGCAGGTTGCCCACCTACTAGGCCTACCCAACGCAAAAGACCGTTTGCAAATCGGCCGCTGCACGCGCGAACCCCATCCGGTCCAAATTACTGCGTTTCGCGCACAAACGCTATATACTCCACACTTTTTTCGCCCGGCCTCAGCCGGGCGAACCCCTACGAGAGCTTAGCGTCCGTTCGTCCGTTCGTTCGTGCGTCCGTCACGCTCTCAGATCTCGGCGTCGGTAAGTTGTAGGAAGGAGATCTTGGGCTTTATGGATAGGTCTCGACTTACTGAGAATTGCGCTAAGAGGTTTCGAAATTCAAAAGTTTGAATTGCGCGCGCTACAGTAACCCGAAGGTCAAAACTGAAAACGGCTCTAACTCGCTCGTCTTACGTCGTTAGAGCGCCGCGCGATAGGTTAACTAAAAGGTCTCGACGTGCGCTTTCGTTTGGCATTAAAACTTTTGTTAATTACGCAAACACGCATCACGGAAAACGCCATTCTCGACTCCGTTAGTACTAAATTTGCTTCAATATGCGTGTCTTGCGTCGCAGTAATCCAAACGTTGGACAATAGAAAACGGCTCTAATTCTTTCGTTTTACATTGAAGAAAGGTCTGTCGTAGTTCGTTTGAAAGCTGTGGACGTGTTCTTTCATGCGATATCGTAAAATATTAAATTTAGTAAATACGCTTGAAGAAAATCCACATTTTCGACATTCTTCGACGAAATAGGTAGCTTCGTCTAGCGGGCAAAATACTGCTCTCGCAGCGTGAACGACGTTCGAGAAATCGTTGAAAGCGTACGGCGTGTCGTTGTATGGTATTGAAAATGTCGAGAATTTCTTTGTACTGCTGCGACGACGACGGGGGGTCTTCTCACCGACCTTCTCTGAACTTTGAGCTCGTGCCCCTTTGTCTCCCCGAGGTCATTCTATCGTCACATTTTCTACCACGGTTCGGTCAGCAATCTGTCGCCCGGCACCCCGCCGGGGTTCATTCTTCGGCGACTACCGCGGCCATTGTCCCGCCGCCCCTCCTTCTCGGTCCAGGACGCGAATCGGTCGACCGTTTTGTCATAATGATGGGAAGGGGCCCTATTGTTCTAGAGAGGCAGTCGCGATTGGGGAGAGGGGGATGGGTTGGGACGGGGTGGTTTTTTCGGGCCGTCGCCACCAACAAGTGAGCGACCGCGCAGGGCCCGAGGTACCGAACCGATGGCTAACTTGCGATAATGGGCAGGAAAGAAAGACGAGTCGCTAAGCAGGCGCTTCCGATTCGAGAGAGCGTGAGAACCGCACACAAATGGGACCAGTGGTACCTCCGCCTGATGGGCGCCGCGCCGGCGTAATGAGCAAACACCTTGAAATGGCCGATGGGCGGAGCGGCAGCAGGTGCCTCTCGTCGCGTTGGATGCGCAAAAGTGCTCCTACAGCGGGTCCACGAGAAGCTTGTAGTTCGTGCAATGCTCCACTTCAGACGACATTCGAAACGACGTACGGGCAATAGGATTCTAACTATGTCTATTGTTGCGATACTGTTACAGGCGGCCACGACTGGTCTATTCGGACAACGCAGCCCCTCTCAGCGCGTGTCGAAGGAGTTGGACATCTAACTGGACTAGCAGCCACGTGCGCAGCTCCATACCGCGTTTTCTGCTTCCTGCGTCAGGAGCGCACCATTGACGCTGCAGCTTCTCCTCCGGTCGGTAAACACCACTCCCTTTAAGGTAAGCGGCACAACGTGTCCGGCTACGACTACGTGTGTCACGTCTTGTGAACGCCATGCAAGGTATAGATCAGCTCAACTTTCACTATAGCTTCAACTTACCGTCTTAGACGCGTGGTTTTCCACCTCCTATTTGACAACTTAATGGCCGATGAGTAAGTTCCACAAGACTTCGCACATCTCGACTGCGCCAGAGCGTACATTTTCGACGACAGAAGTCACCACGCTGTGATTTCGACACTTGGCATTTCGCGCCAACGCTCATTACGATGTCACGCAATCATGACACATTTGCCGTTGTGACGACTCCAAAGTGTCATTTACAGGCACTGTATGCACTGGCAGGCGCTCCGCAGTACCAACCGCTTCGGCCCATCTATGTCAAATGTCTTTAGATCTATCAGGGATCTGCAACGCGCTAAACGGAAATGCCTACGGACTAAAGCCGCGAGTCTGTTGTGCATTTTCTGGCACGGGAGCTGGCACAAGCATAAATGTAAGCGATGGAAGGAGCACAGTGTTAAATGACTGAAATCTATCTGAAGTGTAATAGAATATGCAACAGATGAGCGCGAAACATCTGTTAATCAGCACAGTCAACTACGAACAAATCGACGATCACGAATTTACCAATGAATAAAGTAGAAAACGCGCACGAATCAACGCAGAAGCCAATTCAATCAATTGACGATCACACTGCAATGATAAGTATGGCATTTACGAACCGCAACCAATTTCAATCAACTACCAATCCAATATGATCATAACGAAACATGTACTACTCGAGGCGCAAGTGGAGCAAATACGAATGACAGATCACTGAAGAACGATCATAAATCAACGGTACTACCCGATGCAAGCAACTACAAAGCAACGATGACTCACTATTACCAACGTCACTGTTGGTTATTTTTCGGTTTTATTAACCCACGCGCACTTGCGAGACGACAACAATGGGAGGACGCCGATTCAAAACCTAAAAGAGAGACACGCGGTACTTAGGGCTGTATGTGCCCGGCGTAAAATGGACATTGTCCACGCGAGACGAGTAAGTACTGTAGGCGCGCGCTACGAGAAGACCTTAGTGGCTGGCCACACTACAAAGTTGTTGCCTTGGCAACCGCGTTCCTACTTACATACAGTATTATAGCCGTTCCTTCCTGTTGCAGAAGAATTTGTGTGATCTGAATAGCACGGAATGTAGTCGTCAATGGTAATGTCCTGTTGCATAATCTGTCCTGTTGAAGGTCTGTCCGTTGCAAGGTCTGTCCTGTTGTGAGCCAATGGCGGTGGTCGCCTCGTGCGCGCGCCGCAACGTCCGTACTGTTCATTGTCAAGGTCTGACCTGTTGCAAGGCCTGTCCTGTTGCAAGGTCTCTCCTGTTGCAAGATCTATCCTGTTGCAAGTCCTGTCGTGTTGCAAGGTTTGTCCTGTTACAAAATCTGTCCTGTTGCAAGATCTGTCCTGTGGTAAGATCTGTCCTGTTGCAAGATTTGTCCTGTTCCAAAATATCTTTCCTGTTGCAGAAGGTCTGTCCTGTTGCGACCCAACGGTGCTGTCCTGTTGCAAGGTCTGTCCTGTTGCAAGATCTGTCCTGTTGCAAGATTTGTCCTGTTGCAAGATCTGTCCTGTTGCAAGATTTGTCCTGTTGCAAAATCTGTCCTGTTGCAAGATCTGTCCTGTGGTAAGATCTGTCCTGTTGCAAGATTTGTCCTGTTGCAAAATCTGTCCTGTTGCAGAAGGTCTGTCCTGTTGCGACCCAACGGTGCTGTCCTGTTGCAAGGTCTGTCCTGTTGCAAGATCTGTCCTGTTGCAAGATTTGTCCTGTTGCAAAATCTGTCCTGTTGCAAGATCTGTCCTGTTGCAAGATTTGTCCTGTTGCAAAATCTGTCCTGTTGCAAGGTCTGTCCTGTTGCAAGATCTGTCCTGTTGCAAGATTTGTCCTGTTGCAAGATCTGTCCTGTTGCAAGATCTGTCCTGTTGCAAGATTTGTCCTGTTGCAAGATCTGTCCTGTTGCAAGATCTGTCCTGTTGCAAGGTCTGTCCGGTTGCTTCTGTTGCAAAATCTGTCCTGTTGCAGAAGGTCTGTCCTGTTGCGAGCCAATGGCACTGGTCGCCTCGCGCGACCATCCTGTTGCAACGTCTGTACTGTTGCAACATTTGTCCTGTTGCAGAAAGTCTGTCCTGTTAAAATTGTGGCCGGGGAGATGGAACCAAAAGTTAACATTGTGAGCCTGAGGACTCGTCCAATCGATCCTCTGAAGCTCCAGTCGATCCACTGTAGTCGCCAACCAGCAGCGCCCCCAAGCGGCCAGCAGAAGAAACTCCAGGTCTCGAGCGGAAAGCTACCGTACCGTAACCCTACCGTAGTGCGTATTTTATCAGTTGAACACGCGCCCACGCACCACCCACGCACCGCCCACGCAAACCAAGAACTTGTAAACAACGCCCACGCAATAAACAATCGTTCAGCACTACATAAACTCCAGTGGGCAGCCATTTCGTGGCTTCCAGTTGAGTGGGTGAAATGCAGGGTTTCCTGCCTGGAGCGGCTTCTGTATGGCTCAAGATGACGCCCAGATAACCCCTTATCATTCAGGCCAACTGGACCTCTGACCATGGCAGCCTATGGGTCTCGACTGGAAAATACAGCTACGGTAACCACGCGTCGCTACCGCTGCAGTTGGTTCGGGCTTCGCGTGTTTTCCTGTTCAACCAAATGGATAATCTGCAGGTTCAGGGAGGGGTTAACCATTTGAAACCAACTCTCCGCCGCGACTTGCGAAACAGAGTGTGTACATCTGCGCACGCTAATATGAACAAAGCCCTCAAGCGGGGCTGTAGCAAACCATTCTAATCTGCAGTAGTGCCCTTCCTCCCTAGAGATAGTGTCGTGTTGCCAATAAGCGTTCAGCAGAAGGACCGTCTGTCCTGCCTCCCTTGTGGTCGCTTTTACGCGCGCTTGTCCCGCTCAGCGCAGCCTAGCCACGTTAGGTAGGTGCTTGTACGTCCCAGTCAACCGAGCTATATTACTGTGCTACTATAGAGTTCCAGAAAGTGAACCTGTGCCGTCGCTTAGCGCGATGTCTCTACCTAAAAGCAGCCGAGCGAGCGCCGCAGGGATTCACTTTTGTTGAGAAATTGCAACCGCGAGTTGCGGTCGCGTTTTCGTTTGTTCTGGTCGTGTAGTTGGCGCACGCCGCAAGAACCGAAAAGGGGACAATTATTTGCAGCTTTTAATTTGTAACTACCGCTTTTCATTTAGAAGAATGCGCTTTTAACTGTCACCGCTTTTCATTCTGAACAAAGCGGTTTTCATTTAGAACATTGCGCTTTTCGTTTGGAACAATGCGCTTTTAAGAACGCATATACAGGAGCAGCTTTTCATTTTGAACAAAGCGCTTTTCATTTGGAACAATGCGCTTTTCATTTTGAACAATGCGCTTTTCATTTTGAACAATGCGCTTTTAATTCTGCTGCTGCGAGACAAAGGGCAAAAGTCCAGAAAAATGCCCGAATGAGCATTTACAATTCATTTTAATTACATTCTCTTTTAAATTACATTTTGAATTCAGTTATACTTCTTTCGGACACAGAATATTCCTTTCAAAGCAGGCTATGCTTAGGCTCGCCCTGCGCCCACAGTGCACAAGAGTCAGTTGGCGTCGCAGTCTGGCGGGTAGAAGCTTAGGCTTAGCGGGGGTGGTGTGTGTTTTGCGGGGCGGCGGTTTTGTGGGTGTGGTGTTTGTTGTCTGCTTGGGGCTGTTCTTCGGGGCTCGGTGTTTGGGTGTTGGGGGGTGTTTGCTCGCTCTTGCGGGTTGTTCGGCGCTGGGGGGGGCTCGGCTGTTGGGGTGGCCTCGACCGGTGACCAACTTCAGGGCGCGCGCGGGGGGTGGCGCGCTCCGCGCGCCCTGAAGTCGGTCACCGGTCGCGTTAAGCCTAAGCTTCGACCCGCCAGACTGCGACGCCGACTGACTCTTGTGCACTGTGGGCGCAGGGCGAGCCTAAGCATAGCCTGCTTTGAAAGGAATATTCTGTGTCCGAAAGAAGTATAACTGAATTCAAAATGTAATTTAAAAGAGAATGTAATTAAAGTGAATTGTAAATGCTCATTGGGCATTTTTCTGGACTTTTGCCCTTTGTCTCGCAGCAGCAGAATTAAAAGCGCATTGTTCAAAATGAAAAGCGCATTGTTCAAAATGAAAAGCGCATTGTTCCAAATGAAAAGCGCTTTGTTCAAAATGAAAAGCTGCTCCTGTATATGCGTTCTTAAAAGCGCATTGTTCCAAACGAAAAGCGCAATGTTCTAAATGAAAACCGCTTTGTTCAGAATGAAAAGCGGTGACAGTTAAAAGCGCATTCTTCTAAATGAAAAGCGGTAGTTACAAATTAAAAGCTGCAAATAATTGTCCCCTTTCGGTTCTGGTGGCGTGCTACCAACTACACTACCAGAACAAACGAAAACGCGACCGCAACTCGCGGCTACAATTTGAACAAAAGTGAATCCCTGCGGTGCTCGCTCGGCTGCTTCTAGGTACAGACATTGCGCTAGCCACGGCACAGGTTCACTTTCTGGAACTCCAAAGAGCACAGTAATATAGCTCGGTTGACTGGGACGTACAAGTATGTACCTAACGGGGCTAGGCTGCGCAGAGCGGGACAAGCGCGCGTAAAAGCGACCACAAGGGAGGCAGATAGACGGTCCTTCTGCTGAACGCTTATTGGCAACACGACACTCTCTCGAGGGAGGAAGGGCACTACTGCAGATTAGAATGGTTTGCTACACAGCCGCTCTGAGGGCTTTGTTTATTAGGTGCGCAATACGACACCTCTGTTTCGCAAGTCGCGCGAAAAGTTGGTTCAATGGTTAACCCCTCCCTGAACCTGCAGATTATCCATTTGGTTGAACAGGAAAACACGCGAAGCCCGAACCAACTGCAGCGGTAGCGACGCGTGGTTACCGTAGCTGTATTTTCCAGTCGAGACCCATAGGCTGCCATGGTCAGAGGTCCAGTTGGCCTGAATGATAAGGGGTTATCTGGGCGTCATCTTGAGCCATACAGAAGCCGCTCCAGGCAGGAAACCCTGCATTTCACCCACTCAACTGGAAGCCACGAAATGGCTGCCCACTGGAGTTTATGTAGTGCTGAACGATTGTTTATTGCGCGGGCGTTGTTTACAAGTTCTTGGTTTGCGTGGGCGGTGCGTGGGTGGTGCGTGGGCGCGTGTTCAACTGATAAAATACGCACTACGGTAGGGTTACGGTAGCTTTCCGCTCGAGACCTGGAGTTTCTTCTGCTGGCCGCTTGGGGGCGCTGCTGGTTGGCGACTACAGTGGATCGACTGGAGCTTCAGAGGTAATGATGCATCGATTGGACGAGTCCTCAGGATCCACAATGTTAACTTTTGGTTCCATCTCCCCGGCCACAATTTTAACAGGACAGACTTTCTGCAACAGGACAAATGTTGCAACAGTACAGACGTTGCAACAGGATGGTCACACGAGGCAACCAGTGCCATTGGCTCGCAACAGGACAGACCTTCTGCAACAGGACAGATTTTGCAACAGAAGCAACAGGACAGACCTTGCAACAGGACAGATCTTGCAACAGGACAGATCTTGCAACAGGACAAATCTTGCAACAGGACAGATCTTGCAACAGGACAGATCTTGCAACAGGACAAATCTTGCAACAGGACAGATCTTGCAACAGGACAGACCTTGCAACAGGACAGATTTTGCAACAGGACAAATCTTGCAACAGGACAGATCTTGCAACAGGACAGATTTTGCAACAGGACAAATCTTGCAACAGGACAGATCTTGCAACAGGACAGACCTTGCAACAGGACAGCACCGTTGGGTCGCAACAGGACAGACCTTCTGCAACAGGACAGATTTTGCAACAGGACAAATCTTGCAACAGGACAGATCTTACCACATGACAGATCTTGCAACAGGGCAGATTTTGCAACAGGACAAATCTTGCAACAGGACAGATCTTGCAACAGGACAAATCTTGCAACAGGACAGATCTTGCAACAGGACAGACCTTGCAACAGGACAGCACCGTTGGGTCGCAACAGGACAGACCTTCTGCAACAGGACAGATTTTGCAACAGGACAAATCTTGCAACAGGACAGATCTTACCACAGGACAGATCTTGCAACAGGACAGATTTTGTAACAGGACAAACCTTGCAACACGACAGGACTTGCCACAGGATAGATCTTGCAACAGGAGAGACCTTGCAACAGGACAGGCCTTGCAACAGGTCAGACCTTGACAATGAACAGGACGGACGTTGCGGCGCGCGCACGAGGCGACCACCGCCATTGGCTCACAACAGGACAGACCTTGCAACGGACAGACCTTCAACAGGACAGATTATGCAACAGGACATTACCATTGACGACTACATTCCGTGCTATTCAGATCACACAAATTCTTCTGCAACAGGAAGGAACGGCTATAATACTGTATGTAAGTAGGAACGCGGTTGCCAAGGCAACAACTTTGTAGTGTGGCCAGCCACTAAGGTCTTCTCGTAGCGCGCGCCTACAGTACCTACTCGTCTCGCGTGGACAATGTCCATTTACGCCGGGCACATACAGCCCTAAAGACCGCGTCTCTTTTAGGTTTTGAATCGGCGTCCTCCCATTGTTGTCGTCTCGCAAGTGCGCGTGGGTTAATAAAACCGAAAAATAACCAACAGTGACGTTTGTAATAGTGAGTCATCGTTGCTTTGGAGTTGCTTGCATCGAGTAGTACCGTTGAATTATGATCGTTCTTCAGTGATCTGTCATTCGTAGTTGCTCCACTTGCGCCTGGAGTAGTACATGTTTCGTTATGATCATATTGGATTGGTAGTTGATTGAAATTGGTTGCGGTTCATAAATGCCATACTTCTCATTGCAGTGTGATCGTGGATTGATTGAATTGGCTTCTGCGTTGATTCGTGTGCGTTTCCTACTTTATTCATTGGTAAATTCGTGATCGTCGATTCGTTCGTAGTTGACTGCGCTGATTTGTAGATGTTTCGCGCTCATCTGTCGCGTTTCGTCGCTTCGTCCGTGATTGAAAAGATTGCTTCATTTCGTCTACCAGGTGCATTCTGATGCAACTGCACCACACAGCACGCCTACAGATTGATTTGCATGCAACAAAGTCAATTGTCCATGGGCTACACCCAAGAGTCTATTGTATGTTTGCAGGCACCGCAGCTGGTGCGGTCCTACACGTAGGCCCTGGCAGGGGCACAGGGTAAAATGACTTGAGATCTATCCGAAATGACGTACGGGCTATACACAACTGTCTATCGTGTACTTACAGGCACATGAGCTGGTGTGATTCGAAATGTAGACACTCGCAGGGGCACAGTGTCAAATGACTTGAGATCTAACTGTACTGCCCTGCAGTGCGCTGCATTCATTGATTGCGTTATCTGCTTCATGCTCAGGACTATGCACCATTGACCATAGAGATTCTCCTACGGGCTAAACACCACTAGTCCTTTATACTAAGCGGCAAACCTGTGTCCGTTTGTGTGTGTGTCCGTCTGTCTGTGAACGCCATAATTATAGACACAGTTGTCGGTTCGCGATGATCTATAGCTTAAACTGACCGTCGTAACACGTGGTTTTGCACCTCCTATTTTACAACTTTGGCCGATGACTAAATTCCACAATACTTCG
Organism: Linhomoeus sp. GSCO2_2; assembly: GCA_030248115.1. Classification (NCBI taxonomy): domain Eukaryota; kingdom Metazoa; phylum Nematoda; class Chromadorea; order Monhysterida; family Linhomoeidae; genus Linhomoeus; species Linhomoeus sp. GSCO2_2. The sequence continues at coordinate 43,637 of JASAMZ010002109.1, read as the reverse complement.
CAAATATCGACTGCGCCAGTACATTTTGACTACAGAAGGCACCACACTCTGTGATTGACACTTGATTTCGCGCCAAAAGCTCTTTACGGTGTCACCATTCATGACAGAGTTGTCGTTGTGAGACTCCAAAGTGTATTTGCAGGCACTGCATGCACTGGCAGGGGCTCAACATCAAACTGCTTTGGATCTATGTCAAATGTCTTTAGATCTATCTGAAATCTCCTACGGGCTAAGCACAAATGTCTACGGACTAAACCCGAGAGTCTATTGTGTATTTACAGGCACGGGAGCTGGCGCAAGCATAAATGTAGGCACTGGCAGGGGCACAGTGTCAAATGACTTGAGATCTATCTGAAATGTCCTATGGGCTAAGCCCAAATGTCTACGGGCTAAAGCCGAGTGTCTATTGTGTATTTGCAGGCACAGGAGCTGGTGCGAGCCTAAATGTAGGCACTGGCAGGGGCACAGTGTCAAATGACTTGAGATCTATCTGAAATGTCCTATGGGCTAAACCCAATTGTCTGCAGGCTAAACCCAAGTGTCTATTGTGTATTTACAGGCACGGTGAGCTGGTGCGATCCTAAATGTAGGCACTGGCAGGGGCACAGGGTTGAATTACTTGAGATCTATCCAAAATGTCCTGCAGGCTAAACACAATTGTCTGTGGGCTGAACCCAATGCCATTGACCATAGAGATTCTCCTACGGGCTAAAGGCTCTAGTCCTTATTACTAAGGCGCCTAACTCTGTCCGTGTGTTTGTTTGTTTGTTTGTTTGTTTGTGGATCTGTGAACCAGGGTTGTGCACGGGTAGCGAAATTCTACCCGTACCCGCCCGCACTAGTTGAGCTACCCGTCTTTAGGCATCTACATTACTATGCCAGCTAGGTGTTTTGTCCGTCCGTCCGTCCGTCCTAGTACGCTTGCCTTCCTCCTAGCACTTCGCCACGCGGAGCTTTAGCATGCGCTTGCCTCGCTAGCCCTTCGGCACGCGACGCTTCAGCACGCACGCGCTAGGAAGCCAGCAGGACGCCAGCGGCGTCCCGCAGAGAAGCTCGCTCGCTTCGATCGATCGACCGCAGAAAATAAATATCTGCACGCCCAGCGTCGCCTGTTGCTGCCTGCCTTAAACGTAGGCTTTGCCTGAACAGTACGGCAATACACGGTAGCGGAGCCTTGCAAAAGCGAACAGTGCGGCAGTGCGCGGTACAGCACAGAACCTTGCAATGTGCAATTGCAACAGAGCCGAACAGTACGACAATGCTCGCGCAGGCAATTCTAGCCGCTTCAGCGACTATTTCGCTTGCAACAGGACAGATCTTGCAACAGGACAATCGGCCCGCTCTCTAGAATTTGTTTTGCGCACCGCTTTGTACGGCGCGTTCGCGAGGCAGTGAGCGCTATTAGCTTGCAACAGGATCAGACTTTCTGCAACAGGACCGTCGCGCGAGGCGACCAGCGCCGTTGGCTCACAACAGGACAAACCTTTGCAACAGGACAAATCTTGCAACAGTACAGATCTTGCAACCGGAAAATCTGCCCGCTTTCTATCATTTGTTTTGCGCGGCGCTTTGGACGGCGCGTTCACGAGGCAGTCAGCGCTGTTGGCTTGCAACAACAGGACAGACTTTCTGCAACAGGACAAATGTTGCAACAGGACAGACCCTGCAGCAGGACAGATCTTGCAACAGGACAGACCCTGCAACAGGACAGATCTTACAACAGGACAGATTTTGCAACAGGACAAATTTTGCAACAGGACAAATCTTGCAACAGGATGGTCGCGCGAGGCGACCAGCGCCGCTGGCTCGCAACAGGACAGACCTTCTGCAACAGGACAGATTTTGCAACAGGACACATCTTGCAACAGGACAAATCTTGCAACAGGACAGGTTTCGCAACAGGACAGATCTTGCAACAGGACAAATCTTGCAACAGGACAGATTATGCAACAGGACAGATCTTGCAACAGGACAGATTTTGCAACAGGACAAATCTTGCAACAGTACAGATCTTGCAACCGGAAAATCTGCCCGCTTTCTATCATTTGTTTTGCGCGGCACTTTGTACGGGCGTTCGCGAGGCAGTCAGCGCTGTTGGCTTGCAACAGGACAGACTCTCTACAACAGGACAAATGTTGCAACAGGACAAATCTTGCAACATGACAGACCCTGAAGCAGGGCAGATCTTGCAACAGGACAGACCCTGCAACAGGACAGATCTTGCAACAGGAAAATCTGCCCACTTTCTATCATTTGTTTTGCGCGGCGCTTTGTACGGGCGTTCGCGAGGCAGTCAGCCTCAGTGCTCTTGGCTTGCAACAGGACAGACTCTCTACAACAGGACAAATGTTGCAACAGGACAAATCTTGTAACATGACAGACCCTGAAGCAGGGCAGATCTTGCAACAGGACAGACCCTGCAACAGGACAGATCTTGCAACAGGAAAATCTGCCCGCTTTCTATCATTTTGTTTTGCGCGGCGCTTTGTACGGGCGTTCGCGAGGCAGTCAGCGCTGTTGGCTTGCAACAGGACAGACTCTCTACAACAGGACAAATGTTGCAACAGGACAAATCTTGCAACAGGACAGACCCTGAAGCAGGGCAGATCTTGCAACAGGACAGACCCTGCAACAGGACAGATCTTGCAACAGGAAAATCTGCCCGCTTTCTATCATTTGTTTTGCGCGGCGCTTTGTACGGGCGTTCGCGAGGCAGTCAGCGCTGTTGGCTTGCAACAGGACAGACTCTCTACAACAGGACAAATGTTGCAACAGGACAAATCTTGCAACAGGACAGACCCTGAAGCAGGGCAGATTTTGCAACAGGACAAATCTTGCAACAGTACAGATCTTGCAACAGGACAGATTTTGCAACAGGACAAATTTTGCAACAGGACAAATCTTGCAACAGGATGGTCGCGCGAGGCGACCAGCGCCATTGGCTCGCAACAGGACAAACCTTCAGCAACAGGACAGATTTTGCAACAGGACACATCTTGCAACAGGACAAATCTTGCAACATATGTACATAGGACAGATTTCGCAACAGGACAGATCTTGCAACAGGAAAATCTGCCCGCTTTCTATCATTTGTTTTGCGCGGCGCTTTGTACGGGCGTTCGCGAGGCAGTCAGCGCTGTTGGCTTGCAACAACAGGACAGACTTTCTGCAACAGGACAAATGTTGCAACAGGACAGACCCTGCAGCAGGACAGATCTTGCAACAGGACAGACCCTGCAACAGGACAGATCTTGCAACAGGACAGATCTTACAACAGGACAGATTTTGCAACAGGACAAATTTTGCAACAGGACAAATCTTGCAACAGGATGGTCGCGCGAGGCGACCAGCGCCATTGGCTCGCAACAGGACAAACCTTCAGCAACAGGACAGATTTTGCAACAGGACAAATCTTGCAACAGGACAAATCTTGCAACAGGACAGATTTCGCAACAGGACAGATCTTGCAACAGGACAAATCTTGCAACAGGACAGATCTTGCAACAGGATAGACGTGACAACAGGATGGTCGCGCGAGGCGACCAGCGCCATTGGCTCGCAACAGGACAGACCTTCTGCAACAGGACAGATTTTGCAACAGGACACATCTTGCAACAGGACAGATCGTGCAACAGGACAGACCTTGCAACAGGACAGATTTTGCAACAGGACAAATCTTGCAACAGGACAGATTTTGCAACAGGACAGATCTTGCAACAGGACAGATTTTGCAACAGGACAAATCTTGCAACAACAGACCCTTCAACAGGACAATTCTTGCAACAGGTCAGACCTTGACAATGAACAGGACGGACGTTGCGGCGCGCGTGCGAGCCGACCAGCGCCGTTGGCTCACAACAGGACAGACCTTGCAACGGACAGACCTTGAACAGGACAGATCATGCAACAGGACATTACGGCCATTGACGACTACATTCCATGCTATTCAGATCTCAGGAATTCTTCTGCAACAGGAAGGAACGGCTAGTTTTACATGAAATGTATTGTGTGTGGCAGGGTGATCAATAGAAACTCATTGTAGTTTCAGCTTCGGTTTCAGTTAAAATTATGACGCTGGCTGAGTTTCAGCTTCAGTTGCGTTTTCGTCATAGAAGGGCCACAATGTCACTATATCTAAATCGATGATTTGGTGCTGATTTGAGTGATTTCTGTATTATATTGGAATTATGTATATGTAAGTCATCTTGAAACTCTAGTTAGCGTCTTTAAATGTTTGGACATCACGTACATATGAACAAAACATCGACCGCTGAAAAAACTTTAAGAAGAATTCTATGAAAATGCGCTGGGATTTGGTAAAATTCCTGGTCAAATAACTGAAACTAGGTAATAACCCGTGAGTTTTAGTTTCAGTTATGCGTCCGTGTCAGTTTCGATTGAGATTCAGTTGGTTTCAATTAACCAATTTTAACTGAAACTGAAATTGAAACTATGTACATACAGGGTGGCCCACGGTGGGTTTGCCAACTTTGTTCGTTCACTGTATGAGATTGCGCTAACCGATTGATCTGAAATTTTGGATGTTTGTAGTATCATGTTCAACTTAGATATTCTCCAGGCGAGAGGTGTGCAAAACGCATCACGCGCAAGTGACAGAGCCGCAAAGCCAAACCCATGATTTTCGAGGGTGCAGTGTTGAACGTTGTGCGAAGCGGTAAACGGCATTTGAAGGGCAAGAAAACAAGCTTTCAGATGACAAAAGAATGGACTTTGTAACGCAAACGACGCGCGAGGTACACCCAACCAAAGTTGGTGGAAGTGTCCCTGCAAACCTCGTTGACCGCCTTCTGGTGCAGGTGGCGCCCGTTTCTCCTTCTACAGCACGATTTGGCCAACTTTGGTTGGGTGTACCTCGCGCGTCGTTTGCGTTACAAAGTCCATTCTTTTGTCATCTGAAAGCTTGTTTTCTTGGCCTTCAAATGCCGTTTACCGCTTCGCACAACGTTCAACACTGCACCCTCGAAAATCAGGGGTTTGGCTTTGCAGCTCTGTAACTTGCGTGTGATGCATTTTGCAAACCTCTCACTTTGGAGTATATCTAAGTTGAACATGAAACTACAAACGCCCAAAATTTCAGATCAATCGGTGAACGTATTCTCATGCAGTGAACGAACAAAGTTGGCAAACCCACCGTGGGCCACCCTGTACAGTAGTTTAAATTTCTATTGGCCTCCCTTATGAGTGGATGTGTAGTATACCCCCCCCCCCCCCCTAGCCTTGGCCATCCGGACGGAAATTCCGGATACCCCCCCCCCCCCCCCCCCCCCCCCCCCCCCCTAGAATTTCCCGGTACCAGTATTGATTGAAAGAAAGCATTTTTGACTAAAATCATCCACACAAACTGCGCAAAGGTCACAACGACACGCGGTAGCATATTCGGCACATCCTAGCGTGTCGTTGTGACTTTTGCGCAGTTTGTGTGGATGATTTTAGTCGAAAATGCTTTTCTAAATCAATACTGGTATGTATTATTCTTTCTTTAACAAATTGGTGGGCGGCGCAAAGCGCCGCATTTGCTACATAGAGGAATATCGTTTAATACTCTTACTTTTACATGCTTCATACTTGGAACATACGTACATATTCTCCTTTCTGCCTTTAGGCATTTTACATGAAATGTATTGTGTGTGGCAGGGTGATCAATAGAAACTCATTGTAGTTTCAGCTTCGGTTTCTGTTAAAATTATGACGCTGGCTGAGTTTCAGCTTCAGTTGCGTTTCCGTCATAGAAGGGCCACAATATCACTATATCTAAATCGATGATTTCTGTATTATATTAGAATTATAAGTCATTTTGAAACTCCAGTTAGCGTCTTTAAATGTTTGGACATCACGTATGAACACAAGCTGTGTGTGTAAAAAATTCAACCTATACAATGTGTCTGCCAAACCTTGGTCAACGGCATAGTGAACTTTACACACTCCATTAGCCGTATCTAGAGAAGGTATCTTGAGAACGTATGCCGCAAACCAAGTGCAGCTATTCACACGATACGGTTATCTGTACAGCTGATCTAAAGCTCAGGGATATCGCCGCGTTCGCTATATGTTATCGGCATGATACGACGCCGTTCATCTGAAGTTTTATAAACTTGCTGAAGTTTTATAAACAATGAAGTTTTATAAACAATGAAAAAAAAACTTGCCAAATTTTGGTGCAGTCGTCTTCTACCAGGAATTCCGTTTGATTTGTACGTATTTCTGCGTTGACATTCATCAACGAACAAGTCTTGGCTATTAGGTATGGAATTTTGGCATTTCTATCGAAAGTATAAAAATTTCTATCAAATTTAACGTAAGCAAGAGTTTTCTCTTGTTATACTAATTATCCGTTGTCTATGCGCTTGCCATTTCTGACGAATTTCGTCGCTAGTTCATCAGGCGAAAAAACCGATTTTCGACATTTTTGTATTTTAGTTTTAAATATCCCTAATTTGCAATTGTTCGAAACTGTAAAACCATGTCACAAATTCTTATTAGCGTACGACCTATCCATTTCTGCATTCACATTCGTCAATAAATGACGTTCTATTTGTGTCAATTTATGGAATTTTAATAAATAATCGTGTATTTCTATTAAATTCCACATTTGCAAAAAATTTCCTTTGTGTTACAAATGATCCGCGGTCTATGCTCTTTCCATTTCTGAAGAAATTTCGTCGCTAGCTAATCCGGTGAAAAAGTCGATTTTTAACATTTTTGTATTTTAATTGTAAATATCTCCAAATTGCAATTTTTCAAAACTGTGAAACCATGTCACAAATTCTTATTGGCGTACGACCTATCCATTTCTGCATTCATATTCGTCAATAAATGACGTTCTATTTGTGTCAATTTATGGAATTTTGATAAATAATCGTGTATTTCTATTAAATTCCACATTTGCAAAAAAGTTCCTTTGTGGTACAAATTATCCGCGGTCTATGCTCTTTCCATTTCTGAAGAAATTTCACCGCTAGCTCATCAGGCGAAAAAGTCGATTTTCGACATTTTGGAATTTTAATTGCGAATATCTCGAAAATACGAAATTAGCAACAGGAACGGACACTGGATCCGTACTCAGCGACCTCGACTCTACTTGACCACATATGTCACATATTTTACTTCGGTGCCACGGACGGACACACAGACATTGTCATCCGTATATATACACCTCGCCGCGCTGAGGCGCGGCGAAAAAACATCGACCGCTGAATAAAACTTTAAGAAGAATTCTATGAAAATGCGCTGGGATTTGGTAAAATTCCTGGTCAAATAACTGAAACTGAACCGTGAGTTTCAGTAGTTATGGCGTCCGTGTCAGTTTCGATTGAGATTTAGTTTCAATTAACCAATTGTAACTGAAACTGAAATTGAAACTAAATAGTTTAAACTTCTATTGGCCACCCTGATGTGTGGATGTGTAGTATGCACCCAGAGGTTATTGCAAACTGGAATGCCGTTTAATTTTACCAGGTGGTCACAAGAAAATTCAAGAGGAAACGACGCTACGTGGCCAGTAATGGATCACTGGTGCACCATCAACAGACTACGCTGCCTATTGCGTCGGGTACGGTAGGCTCCATTTAAATACCGTAGTGCAGGCATTTTACTGCGTATTGCGCTCGACTACTGTAGCCCAGGAATGTCGGACAAACAAAATATGTACCTTGTCTACGAATTGTACCTTGATCCACAATAAACTTTTGATGATGATGATGATGATGAATTGTACATACGTAGCTGCTGAGCCAAATTGCCGCGCATTTCGAAAACCCATAAAACCCGGAGCTTGCCGGTCAACCTATCGTAAATTCTCCAATAAGCGCCCTGGGCGCATTATTTTTTGAAGGCGCTTATTGGAGGGGGGGGGGGGGGGGGGGCGCTTATTAACTCGACCCCTCAGAGTGGCAAAATTTTACCAAAATTGCCAGTTGTTGTCACATTATTGTGTACCTACGTACATTTGCATAGATTTTGGACTGAAATTGTTGAGCAAGCTGTTAGTCGTTGTGTTGTGAGATATAGCCTTAATTGGCTTTGGAAAACGCGTATAAGAGCGCGTATGGCATTGTGTATCTGCTGGCGTATCAAAGGTGGGCGCGTATTGGAGGGGGGGGGGGGGGCGCTTATTTTCTCAACCTTCCTCTAGGGGGGGGGGGGGCATACGTGTAAGCGCCAACCGGCCAGGGGGGGGGGGTCGGGGGGGTATAGGACCCCTCAGGGGGGGGGGGGGGGTCTGTGCCCCCGGGAGGGGGGGTAAAATGACCAAAAAATTTTGCAAAAAAATTACAAAAAAATGAGAAATTTTTGAAAAAATAGCCCAAAAAGTGCTAAAAATCGATTAATTTTGGACAAAAACGTCCAAAATATAGCGCCGCAGGCGAAAATTTTGCTATTTTTAAGCGCCGCAGGCGAAATTTTTGCCATTTTTAAGCGCCGCAGGCGAAAATTTTTGAAATTCTAGGGGGGGGGGGTCTTTTGGGGAAGGCGGGAGGGGGGTACCTGGGGGGGGGGTATGGGGGGGGGGGGTACACTTTCGGCTTGGGGGGGGGGGGGGGGGCTTACCCCCCCCCCACACCCCCCCCCCCCCCCCCCGGTTACACGTATGGGGGGGGGGGGCGCTTATTCGAGGGGGGCCCTTATTGGAGGATTTGGGGTACATATGTACACGCCATACGCTTTCTTCCGATGTACATTCCTACGCTCGCCTCCTTTCATAAGGAGACGCTCGATTTTGCTTATTCCCACAAAGATGGACACCTGCTCCAGATGTTCCAGAGGTGCTATGTACATAATAAGTTGTCCAAGCTCCTTTCCTGCTGCGCTTGCTTTGCGCTGTTTCACGAAAACTGCGATGGAAAAGCGAGCCCAGGAATGGTAAACGCCGTACAGCAACGAGGTTTTCTGCCTGTCTGCGACGTCAACTGCCGAGATCGTCTGAAAGAGGAGCTGCTGACCATTCGTCAGATGAAAGAGGAGTTAAAGGAGTGCAAGAAGAGGCTAGCCGCTCTTGAAGAAAAGCAGGTCACCCAGCAGCACGACGTCGACGTCAAGGCCGAAGTCAAGGAAACGCTGCGCGACGCACTCACTGAAAGAGACGAATGGTTGAAGGAGGAGACGGCTCGCAAGGAGAAGGTCAACAACCTGGTTGCCGTGGGTATTCCCGAGTTTCCCCCGGACACTGGCTTTGCTGAGGACGAACTGATGATCAGGAGGATGGTCAAGGAGGTATGTAACTGGAGGTCAGGACCGTGGCACCGACCAGTCGGTAACCAGGGTGTTCCGAATGGGCAAGCCCAATCCCAACCGACCGCGATGTAACTGAAGGTCAGGACCGTGGCACCGACCAGTCGGTAACCAGGGTGTTCCGAATGGGCAAGCCCAATCCCAACCGACCGCGCCCGGTCAAAATTGTGCTGTCCGATCCCGCTGTCAAGAAGGAACTCTTGACCAAGCAGTCGACCCTGAAGGGGGCGTTCAATCTGCCGGCCCGCGCCTTTCTGCGCCACGATCTGACCACCATGCAGCGACAGGAGGACTTTCAGTGGCGCCAGTGGAAGAAAGCCCTGCAGGAAATGCCTGCCAATCAGCAGAGGTCTCCGGTGGTGAGAAATGGCCGCATCGCTGATCGCAAAGACCACACGGTCATCTTCCCACCGCCGACCCCAGAGTTTCTGGCAACCATGGCTGAGCCCAACTTCACGACCAACGGGACCGCAGTGGAAACAGCTGCGCAGGACACTGCCAACAGCGTCGAGCCGGGAAACCAGTAGGCCAACACGGAGGGTCTAGTGTGTCATCTCTTAAAACTAGCCGTTCCTTCCTGTTGCAGAAGAATTTCTGTGATCTGAATAGCATGGAATGTAGTCGTCAATGGCCGTAATGTCCGGTTGCATGATCTGCCCTGTTGAAGGTCTGTCCTGTTGCAAGGTCTCTCCTGTTGCAAGATCTATCGTGTTGCAAGGTCTGTCCTGTTGCAAGGTCTGTCGTGTTGCAAGGTCTGTCCTGTTGCAAGGTCTCTCCTGTTGCAAGATCTATCGTGTTGCAAGGTCTGTCCTGTTGCAAGGTCTGTCCTGTTGCAAGGTCTGTCCTGTTGCAAGGTCTCTCCTGCTGCATGATCTATCGTGTTGCAAGGTCTGTCCTGTTGCAAGGTCTGTCCTGTTGCAAGGTCTGCCCTGTTGCAAGGTCTGTCCTGTTGCAAGCTCTGTCCTGTTGCAGGGTCTGTCCTGTTGCAAGAACTGTCCTGTTGAAAGATGTAGATCTGTCCTGTTGAAAGATCTGTCCTGTTGAATGATCTGTCCTGCCGCAAGATTTGTCCTGTTGTAAGATCTGTCCTGTTGCAACATCTGTCCTGTTGCAAGATCTGTCCTGTTGCAGGGTCTGTCCTGTTGCAAGATTTGTCCTGTTGCAAGATCTGTCCTGCTGCAAGATCTATCCTGTTGCAAGATTTGTCCTGTTGCAAGATTTGTCCTGTTGCAAAATCTGGCCTGTTGCAAAAATTTATCCTGTGCAAGATGTGTCCTGTTGCAGGGTCTGTCCTGTTGCAAGATCTGTCCTGTTGAAAGATGTAGATCTGTCCTGTTGAAAGATCTGTCCTGTTGAATGATCTGTCCTGCTGCAAGATTTGTCCTGTTGTAAAAGATCTGTCCTGTTGCAAGATTTGTCCTGTTGCAGGATCTGTCCTGTTGCAAGATTTGTCCTGTTGCAAAATCTGTCCTGTTGCAACATTTGTCCTGTTGCAAAATCTGTCTTGCTGCAAGGCCTGTCCTGTTGTAAGATCTGTCCTGTTGCAAGATTTGTCCTGTTGCAAAATCTGTCCTGTTGCAAAAATTTATCCTGTGCAAGATGTGTCCTGTTGCAGGGTCTGTCCTGTTGCTAAATCTGTTGCTAAGTTGAACATGAAACTACAAACATCCAAAATTTCAGATCAATCGGTAAGCGCAATCTCATACAGTGAACGAACAAAGTTGGCAAACCCACCGTGGGCCACCCTGTACAGTAGTTTAAATGGTTTACAAAATCTGTCCTGTTGCAGAATATCTGTCCTGTTGCGACCCAACGATGTTGGTCGCCTCGCGAGACCATCCTGTTGCCACGTCTGCCCTGATGCAAGATCTGTCCTGTTGCAAGATTTGTCCTGTTGTAAGATCTGTCCTGTTGCAAGCTCTGTCCTGTTGCAGGGTCTGTCCTGTAGCAAGATCTGTCCTGTTGCAAGATCTGTCCTGTTGCAAGATCTGTCCTGTTGCAAGATCTGTCCTGTTGCAAGATTTGTCATGTTGCAAAATCTGTCCTGTTGTAAGATTTGTCCTGTTGCAAAATCTGTCCTGTTGCAAGGTCTGTCCTGTCGCAAGATTTGTCCTGTTGCAAAATCTGTCCTGTTGCAAGGTCTGTCCTGTTGCAAGATTTGTCCTGTTGCAAGATTTGTCCTGTTGCAAAATATTGTCCTGTTGCAAGATTTGTCCTGTTGCAAGATTTGTGCTGTTGCAAAATCTGTCCTGTTGCAAGGTCTGTCCTGTCGCAAGATTTGTCCTGTTGCAAAATCTGTCCTGTTGCAAGGTCTGTCCTGTTGCAAGATTTGTCCTGTTGCAAGATTTGTCCTGTTGCAAAATATTGTCCTGTTGCAAAATCTGTCCTGTTGCAAGATTTGTCCTGTTGCAAAATCTGTTCTGTTGCAAGATCTGCCCTGTTGCAAGATCTGTCCTGTTGCAAGATTTGTGCTGTTGCAAATTTGTCCTGTTGCAAAATCTGTGTTGCAAGATTTGTCCTGTTGCAAGATTTGTCCTGTTGCAAAATCTGTGCTGTTGCAAGATTTGTCCTGTTGCAAAATCTGTCCTGTTGCAAGATTTGTCCTGTTGCAAAATCTGTCCTGTTGCAAGGTCTGTCCTGTCGCAAGATTTGTCCTGTTGCAAAATCTGTCCTGTTGCAAGGTCTGTCCTGTTGCAAGATTTGTCCTGTTGCAAGATTTGTCCTGTTGCAAAATCTGTCCTGTTGCAAGATTTGTCCTGTTGCAAGATTTGTCCTGTTGCAAAATCTGTCCTGTTGCAAGGTTTGTCCTGTTGCAAAATCTGTCCTGTTGCAAGATCTGCCTTGTCGCAAGATCTGTCCTGTTGCAAGATTTGTGCTGTTGCAAGGTCTGTCCTGTTGCAAGATTTGTCCTGTTGCAAAATCTGTCCTGTTGCAAGATCTGTCCTGTTGCAAGATCTGTCCTGATGCAAAATCTGTCCTGTTGCAAGATCTGTCCTGTTGCAAGATTTGTCCTGTTGCAAGATCTGTCGTGTTGCAAGATCTGTCCTGTTGCAAGATCCGTCCTGTTGCAAGATCTGTCCTGTTGCAAGATTTGTCCTGTTGCAAGATCTGTCGTGTTGCAAGATCTGTCCTGTTGCAAAATCTGTCCTGTTGCAAAATCTGTCCTGTTGCAAAATCTGTCCTGCTGCAAAATCTGTCCTGTTGCAAAATCTGTCCTGTTGCAAGATGTGTCCTGTTGCAAAATCTGTCCTGTTGCAAGATTTGTCCTGTTGCAAAATCTGTCCTGTTGCAAGGTCTGTCCTGTTGCAAGATGTCCTGTTGCAAAATCTGTCTGTTGCAGAAGGTCTGTCCTGTTGCGAGCCAATGGCACTGGTCGCCTCGCGCGACCATCCTGTTGCAACGTCTGTACTGTTGCAACATTTGTCCTGTTGCAGAAAGTCTGTCCTATTGCACGCCGACAGCGCTGACTGCCTCGCGAACGCGCCGTACAAAGCACCGCGCAAAACAAATGATAGAGAGCGGGCAGATTTGTCTTGTTGCAAAATCTGTCCTGTTGCAAGATTTGTCCTGTTGCAAAATCAGGCCTGTTGCAAGCCAATGGCACTGGTCGCCTCGCGCGACCATCCTGTTGCAACGTCTGTACTGTTGCAAGATTTGTACTGTTGCAGAAAGTCTCTCCTGTTGCAAGCCAACGGCGCTGACTGCCTCGCGAACGCGCCGTACAAAGCGCCGCGCAAAACAAATGGTAGAGTAGAGAGCCGCCAGATCCAATGCGAGCTAAGGTAAGCGAGCCTGATTGAGCGGCGACGGTGCCTTGCCGTACTGTTCAGGCGATGCCTGCGTTGAAGGCAGGCAGCAACAGGCGGCGCTGGCCGTGCAGCGATTGATTGCCGCCGCTGGCGTCCCGCTGGCGTCTAGGCGCGCGCGTGCTGAAGCTTCGCGTGGCGAAGTGCTAGCGAGGCAAGCGCATGCTGAAGCGTGCGTGGCGAAGTGCTAGCGAGGCAACCTCTACGGACGGACAGACACTACACCTAGCTAGCTTAGTAATGTAGATAATAACTAGAGCCTTTAGCCCGTAGGAGAATCTCTATGGTCAATAGTGCATGGGTAATCTGCAGAGCATGAAGGAGATAATGCAATCATCGAATTCAGTGCACAGCAGGCCATTCCAGTTACACCTCAAGTCATTTGACTCTGTGCCCCTGCCAGTGCTTCCATTCAGGATTGCACCAGCTTTTAGCCCATAGACAATTGGGTTTAGCCCGTAGGACATTTCAGATAGGTCTCAAGTCATTCGACCCTGTGCCCCTGCCAGTGCCTATGTTTAGGATCGCACCAGCTCCCATGCATGTAAATACACAATAGACACTTGGGTTTAGCCCGCAGACAATTTGGTTTAGCCCTTAGGACGTTTCAGATAGATCTCAAGTCATTTGACCCTGTGCCCCTGCCATTGCCTACGTTTACAATCGTACCAGCTCCCATGCCTGTAAAGACACAGTAGACACTTGGGTATAGGCCGTAGACGTTGTGTTTAGCCAATAGGACATTTCTGATAGATCTCAGGCCATTTGACGCTGTGCCCCTGCCAGTGCCTGCGTTTAGGATCGCACCAGCTCCTGTGCCTGTAAATACACAGTAGACACTTGGGTTTAGCCTGTAGACATTTGGGTTTAGCCTGTAGAAGATTTCAGATAGATCTGAAGTCATTTGACATAGATCCATAATAGTTAGGTGCTGTACCCTGCCAGTGCATGCAGTGCCTGCGAATACACCTTGGAGTCCCACAACGACAACTCTTTGGTGATTGGCGACAATGTGAAGCGCTTTTGGCGCGAAATCAAACGTCAGGCACAGCGTGTGGTGCCCTCTGTGCTCAGAATGTACTATCGCAGCCGATATTTGCCCAATATGGTGGAATTTAGTCATCGATTAAAGTTCTAAAAGTAAAGATGCAAAACCGCGTGTTCTGACAGTCAGTTTAAGCTATAGATCATCGCGATCCGTCAACTGTGGTGAGCGCTAGAGCGTTTACAGACAAACAAACAAACACACGGACAAACTCTAGGCCGCTTAGTAATAAGGACTAGAGCCTTTAGCCCGTAGGAGAATCTCTATGGTCAATTGTGCATGGGTAATCTGCAGAGCATGAATGAGATAATGCAATCATCGAATTCAGTGACCGCAGGGCACTATAGTTTGATCTCAAGTGACTAGACCCTGTGCCCTGCCAGTGCCTATGTTTAGGATCTCACCATCTCCAGCACCTGTAAATACACAATATACACTTGGGTTTAGCCCATAGACAATTGGGTTTAGCCCATAGGACATCTCAGATAGATCTCAAGCCATTCGACCTTGTGCCCATGCCAGTGCCTACGTTTAGGATCGTACAATCTCCCGTGCCTGTAAACACACAGTAGACGCTTGGGTTTAGCCCATAGACATTTGGCTTTAGCCCGTAGGAGATTTCAGATAGATCTAAAGTCATTTGACATAGATACAGAGTAGTTTGATCCTGTGCCCCTGCCAGTGCATGCAGTGCCTGCGAATACACCTTGGAGTCTCACAACGACAACTCTTTAGTGAATTGTGACACTGTAAAGTGCTTTTGTCGCGAAATCAAACGTCAGTCACAGCGTGTGGTGCCTTCAATGCCCAGAATGTACTGGCGCAGCTGATATTTGCGAAATATTGTGGAATTTAGTCATTGGCCAAAGTTCTAAAAGCAAAGATGCAAAACCGCGTGTTATGACGGTCAGTTTAAGCTATAGATCATGGAGATCCATCAACTGTAGCGAGCGCTAGAGCGTTTACAGACAGACAGACAGACGGACAGACTCTTGCCGCTTAGTATAAAGGACTAGAGCCTTTAGCCCGTAGGAGAATCTCTATGGTCAATCGTGTTGGGTTCAACCCATAGACAACTTAGTTTAGCCCATAGAACATTTCAGATAGATCTCAAGCCATTTGACACTCTGCCCCTGCCAGTGCCTACATTTAGGCTCTTGCCAGCTCCCGTGCCTGTAAATACACAATAGACACTTGGGTTTAGCCTGTAGACTATTGGGTTTATTAGCCCATAGAACATTTCATATCGATCTCAAGCCATTTGACACTGTGCCCCTGCCAGTGCCTACATTTAGGCTCGCACCAGCTCCCATGCCTGCAAATACACAATAGACACTTGGCTTTAGCCCGTAGACATTTGGATTTAGCCCGTAGTAGATTTCAGATAGATCGAAAGACATTTGACATTGATCCAAAGCAGTTTGATGCTGCGCCCCTGCCAGTGCACACAGTGCCTGCGAATAAACTTTTGGAGTCTCACAACGACAACTCTGTCATGAATGGTGACACTGCAAAGTGCGTTTGGCGCGAAACCAAACGTCAATCACTGCGTGTGGTGCCTTCTGTGCTCAGAATGTACTGGCGCAGTCGATATTTTCGAAATATTTTGGAATTTAGACATCGACCAAAGTCCACAAACCTTCATGCAAAACTACAGGCCAGGACGGTCAGTTTAAGCTATAGATCATCGCGAACCGACAACTGTGTCTAGAGATATCGCGCTCGCAGAGCCACAAACAGACGGACAGACTCTAGGCCGCTTAGTAATAAAGACTAGAGCCTTTAGCCCATAGGAGAATCTCCATGGTCAATAGCATATGGGTAATCTGCAGAGCATGAAGGAGATAACGCAATCATCGAATTCAGTGCACTGCAGGACACTACAGTTAGATCTCAGGTCGTTAGACCCTGTGCCATTGTCAGTGCCTATGTTTAGGATCTCGCCAGCTCCCGTGCCTGTAAATACACAATAGATGCTTGGGTTTAGCCCGTAGTCACTTGGGTTTTGCCCGTAGAACACTTCAGATAGATCTAAAGACATTTGACATTGTGCCCCTGCCAGTGCCTACATTTAGGCGCATGACAGCTCCCGTGCCTGTAAATACACAATAGACGCTTGGGTTTAGCCCATAGACATTTGGGTTTAGCCCGTAGAAGATTTCAGATAGATCTAAAGACATTTGACACTGTGCCCCTGCCAGTGTCTACATTTAGGTGCGCGACAGCTCCCGTGCCTGTAAATACACAATAGATGCTTGAGTTTAGCGCCATAGACATTTGGGTTTAGCCCCTAGGAGATTTCAAATAGATCCTAAAGATATTTGACACTGTGCCCCTGCCAGTGCCTGCGTTTAGGATCGCACCAGCTCCAGTGTCTGTAAATACACACTAGACACTTGGGTTTAGCCCGTAGACATTTGGGTTTAGCCTGTATAAGATTTCAGATAGATCTGAAGTCATTTGATATAGATTCATAATGGTTTGATGCTGTACCCTGCCAGTGCATGCAGTGCCTGCGAATACACTTTAGAGTCTCACAACAACAACTCTTTGGTGATGCAACAATGTGAAGTGCTTTTGGTGCAAAATCAAACGTCAGGCACAGCGTGTGGTGCCTTCTGCAGCTCAGAATGTACTATCGCAGCCAATATTTTCCCAATATTGTGGAATTTAGTCATCGATCAAAGTTCTAAAAGTAAAGATGCAAAACCGCGTGTTCTGACGGTCAGTTTAAGCCATAGATCATCGCGATCCATCAACTGTGGCGAGCGCTAAAGCGTTTACAGACAAACAAACAAACACACGGACAAACTCTAGGCCGCTTAGTAATTAGGACTAGAGCCTTTAGCCCGTAGGAGAATCTCCGGGTAAAGCGTATGGTAATCTGCCAGAGCATGAAGAGATAATGCAATCATCAACTCAGTGCACCGCAGGACACTACAGTTAGATCTCAGGTCGTTGACCCTGTGCCTGCCAGTGCCTATTTTGGATCTCACCAGCTCCCATGCCTGTAAATACACAATAGATGCTTGGGTTTAGCCCGTAGTCACTTGAGTTTAGCCCGTAGAACACTTCAGATAGATCTAAAGACATTTGACACTTGTGCCCCTGCCAGTGCCTACGTGCTGGGGGTGCGGCGGGTGGCGGGATTTACGGCGCATGACAGCTCCGCCGTGTTCTGTAAATACACAGTAGACACTTGGGTTTAGCCCATAGACATTTGGGTTTAGCCCGTAGAAGATTTCAGATAGATCTAAAGACATTTGACATAGATCCAAAGCAGTTTGATGCTGTGCCCCTGCCAGTGCATGCACTGCCTGCGAATACACTTTGGAGTCTGACAACGACAACTCTGTCATGAATGGTGACACTGTAAAGCACTTTTGTCGCGAAATCAAACGCCAATTACGTCGTGTGGTACCTTCTGTGGTCAGAATGTGCTGGTGCAGTCGATATTTTCGAAATAATTTGGAATTTAGTCATTGGTCAAAGTTCTAAAAGCAAAGATGCAAAACCGCGTGCTCTGACGGTCAGTTTAAGCTATAGATCATCGCGATCCGTCAACTGTAGCGAGCGCTAGAGCGCTCACAGACAAACAAACAAACAGACGGACAGACTCTAGGCCGCTTAGTAATATAGACTAGAGCCTTTAGCCCATAGGAGAATTTCTATGGTCAATAGCCCATGGGTAATCAGCCTGTAGGACATTTCAGATATTTTTCATTCATTTGACCCCGTGCCCCTGCCAGTGCCTACATTTAGGATTGCACCAGCTCCCGTGCCTGCAAATATGCAATTGACCTTTGGGTTTAGCCTATAAACATTTGGGTTTAGCTCATAGGACATTTCAGATAGATCTCAAGTCATTTGACCCTGCGCCTCTGTCAGTGCCTACATACATTTAGGATCGCACCAGATCCAGTGCCTATAAAAACACAATAGACACTTGGGTTTAGCCCGTAGACAGTTGGGTTTAGCCCGCAGGACATTTCAGATAGATCCAAAGTCGTTTGACGTAGATCCAGAATAGTTTGATGCTGTGTCCCTGCCAGTGCATGTAGTGCCTGCGAATACACTTTGGAGTCTCACAGCGACAACTCCATAGTGAATGGTGACAATCTAAAGTGCTTTTGGTGCGAAATCAAACGTCAGTCACACGAAATCAAACGTCAGTCGACTCTGCCCCTGCCAGTGCATGCAGTGCCTGCGAATACACTTTGGATTCTCATAGCGACAACTCCATAGTGAATGGTGACACTCTAAAGTGCTTTTGGCGCGAAATCAAATGTCAGTCACGCGAACTCCAACGTCAGTCGCAGCGTGTGGTGCCTTCTGTGGTCAGAATGTACTGGCGCAGCCAATATTTGCGAAATATTGTGGAATTTAGTCATCAGCCAAAGTTCTAAAAGTAAAGATGCACAACTACGTGTTCTGACAGTCAGTTTAAGGCATAGATCATCGCGAACAGACAACTGTGTCTAGAGTTATGGCGTTGACAGATCCACAAACAAACAGACGGACACACTTAGGCGCCTTAGTATATAGGACCTTCTGTGGTCAGAATGTACTGGCGAAGCCGATATTTGCGAAATATTGTGGAATTTAGTCATCTCATCAGCCAAAGTTCTAAAAGTAAAGATGCACACCTACGTGTTCTGACGGTCAGTTTAAGGCATAGATCATCGCGAACAGACAACTGTGTCTAGAGTTATGGCGTTGACAGATCCACAAACAAACAGACGGACACACTTAGGCGCCTTAGTATATAGGACCTTCTGTGGTCAGAATGTACTGGCGCAGCCGATATTTGCGAAATATTGTGGAATTTAGTCATCAGCCAAAGTTCTAAAAGTAAAGATGCACAACTACGTGTTCTGACGGTCAGTTTAAGGCATAGATCATCGCGAACAGACAACTGTGTCTAGAGTTATGGCGTTGACAGATCCACAAACAAACAGACGGACACACTTAGGCGCCTTAGTATATAGGAAGTCATCAGCCAAAGTTCTAAAAGTAAAGATGCACAACTACGTGTTCTGACGGTCAGTTTAAGGCATAGATCATCGCGAACAGACAACTGTGTCTAGAGTTATGGCATTGACAGATCCACAAACAAACAGACGGACACACTTAGGCGCCTTAGTATATAGGGTCAGTTTAAGGCATAGATCATCGCGAACAGACAACTGTGTCTAGAGTTATGGCGTTGACAGATCCACAAACAAACAGACGGACACACTTAGGCGCCTTAGTATATAGGATAGTATATAGGACACTTAGGTGCCTTAGTATATAGGAAGACACTTGGGTTTAGCCTGTAGACATTTGGGTTTAGCCTGTAGAAGATTTCAGATAGATCTGAAGTCATTTGACATTGATTCATAAGTTTGATGCTGTACCCTGCCAGTGCATGCAGTGCCTGCGAATACACCTTGGAGTCTCACAACAACAACTCTTTGGTGATGCAACAATGTGAATAGCTTTTGGTGCGAAATCAAACGTCAGGCACAGCGTGTGGTGCCTTCTGTGCTCAGAATGTACTATCGCAGCCAATATTTGCCCAATATTGTGGAATTTAGTCATCGATCAAAGTTCTAAAACTAAAGATGCAAAACCGCGTGTTCTGACGGTCAGTTTAAGCCATAGATCATCGCGATCCATCAACTGTGGTGAGCGCTAGAGCGTTTGCAGACAAACAAACAAACACACGGACAAACTCTAGGCCGCTTAGTAATTAGGACTAGAGCCTTTAGCCCGTAGGAGAATCTCCGTGGTCAATAGCGTATGGGTAATCTGCAGAGCATGAAGGAGATAACGCAATCATCGAACTCAGTGCACTGCAGGACACTACAGTTAGATCTAAGGTCGTTAGACCCTGTGCCATTGTTAGTGCCTATGTTTAGAATCTCGCCAGCTCTCGCGCCTGTAAATACACAATAGATGCTTGGGTTAGCCCATAGTCACTTGGGTTTTGCCCGTAGAACGCTTCAGATAGATCTAAAGACATTTGACATTGTGCCCCTGCCAGTGCCTACATTTAGGCGCGTGACAGCTCCCGTGCCTGTAAATACACAATAGACACTTGGGTTTAGCCCGTAGACATTTGGGTTTAGCCCGTAGAAGATTTCAGATAGATCTAAAGACATTTGACACTGTGCCCCTGCCAGTGTCTACATTTAGGTGCGCGACAGCTCCCGTGCCTGTAAATACACAATAGATGCTTGAGTTTAGCCCATAGACATTTGGGTTTAGCCCCTAGGAGATTTCAAATAGATCTAAAGACATTTGACACTGTGCCCCTGCCAGTGCCTGCGTTTAGGATCGCACCAGCTCCTGTGTCTGTAAATACACAGTAGACACTTGGGTTTAGCCCGTAGACATTTGGGTTTAGCCTGTAAAGGATTTCAGATAGATCTGAAGTCATTTGATATAGATTCATAATGGTTTGATGCTGTACCCTGCCAGTGCATGCAGTGCCTGCGAATACACTTTAGGGTCTCACAACGACAACTCTTTGGTGATTGGCGACAATGTGAAGTGCTTTTGGCACAAAATCAAACGTCAGGCACAGCGTGTGGTACCTTATGCAGTCAGAATGTACTATCGCAGCCGATATTTTCCCAATATTGTGGAATTTAGTCATCGATCAAAGTTCTAAAAGTAAAGATGCAAAACCGCGTGTTCTGACGGTCAGTTTAAGCTATAGATCATCGCGATCCGTCAACTGTGGCGAGCGCTAAAGCGTTTACAGACAAACAAACAAACACACGGACAAACTCTAGGCCGCTTAGTAATAAGGACTAGAGCCTTTAGCCCGTAGGAGAATCTCTATGGTCAATAGCCCAGAGCATGAATGAGATAATGCAATCGTCAAATTCAGCGCACCACAGGACATAACAGTTAGATCTCAAGTCATTTGATGCTGTGCCCCTGCCAGTGCCTGCATTTTGGATCTCACCAGCTCCCATGCCTGTAAATACACAATAGACACTTGGGTTTAGCCCATAGTCACTTGAGTTTAGCCCATAGGACATTTCAGATAGGTCTCAAGCCATTCGACCCTGTGCCATTGCCAGTGCCTACATTTAGGATCGCATCAGCTCCCATGCCTGCAAATACACAATAGGTGGTTGGGTTTAGCCTGTAGACATTTGGGTTTGGCCAATAGGGCATTTCAGATAGATCTCAACCCGTTTGACACTGTGCCCCTGCCAGTGCCTACATTTAGGCTCTCGCCAGCTCCCGCACCTGTAAACACACAATAGACACTTGGGGGTTAGCCCGTAGACATTTGGGTTTTGCCCGTAGGAGATTTCAGATAGATCTAAAGACATTTGACATAGATCCAAAGCAGTTTGATGCTGTGCCCCTGCCAGTGCATGCAGTGCCTTCGAATGCGCTTTTGGCGTGAAATCAAATGTCAGTTGCAGCGAGTCGTGCCTTCTGTGCTCAGAATGTACTGGCGCAGTCGATATTTTCGAAATATTTTGGAATTTAGACATTGACCAAAGTCCACAAACCTTCATGCAAAACTACAGGCTAGGACGGTCAGTTTAAGCTATAGATCATCGCGAACCGACAACTGTGTCTAGAGATATGGCGTTTACAGACAAACAAACAAACGGGCAGACTCTAGGCGCCATACGAAATATTTTGGAATTTAGACATTGACCAAAGTCCACAAACCTTCATGCAAAACTACAGGCTTGGACAGTCAGTTTAAGCTATAGATCATTGCGAACCGACAACTGTGTCTAGAGATATGGCGTTTACAGACAAACAAACAAACAAACAAACAAACAAACGGACAGACTCTAGGCGCCATAGTATATAGGACTAGTGCGTTTAGCCCGTAGGTGATACTCTATAGTCCATCACAGACTGCTTGCTGTAGCTTATTGCAACATGCAATGGCCCATTGCCCACAGGTACAGTCCCAGCGGGAAATATGTAGCGGCCGCTTTCGCGCGACCGCGCGAAAAACAGCGCTTTTGCGCTTCTCTGTTGTTATCATGCAAATCCGATCGTACACAAAACCATTTCGTGTTATGGTGGCATAGCAAATTTGCATAGTCACAGTGCGGAAAGCGCAGAAGCGTTCTTTTTCGCGCGGAATCGCGCGCGCAGGACAGAAACGCGCAAAAGCGGCCGCTATTTCCCGCTGGGACTGTACATGCAGCGATCCATACCCCACAGCCACTGGTCAGACATGCAATGATTCATGGGCTATAGCCATTAGCCACTACTAAGAGCACTGTTCAAAGCATGAAACTCTCCATGGCCACTGGTCAGAAGATGCAGTGATGTGCGGTTGACCGCTTGCCACTGATGTTCTCAAGCACATTTGGATGAGACAGATTGCCCACCACCACTGCTCGCAAGTCTGACGACCATTCGATCATTCATTCGCGGCTGATGGCAACTGCTCTGTGCCGTTGACCGCTTGCCACTGACGTTCTCAAGAACATTTGAATGAGACAGATCGCCCACCACCACTGCTCGCAAGTCTGACGACCATTCGATCGTTCGTTCGCGGCTGACGGCAACTGCTCTGTGCGGTTGACCGCTTGCCGCTGACGTTCTCAAGCACGTTTGAATGAGGCAGATCGCCCACCACCACTGCTCGCAAGTCTGACGACCATTCGATCGTTCGTTCGCGACTGACGGCAACTGCTGTGCGGTTGACCGCTTGCCGTTGACGTTCTCAAGCACGTTTGAATGAGGCAGATCGCCCACTACCACTGCTCGCAAGTCTGACGACCATTCGATCGTTCGTTCGCGGCTGACGGCAACTGCTCTGTGCGGTTGACCGCTTGCCGCTGACGTTCTCAAGCACGTTTGAATGAGACAGGGCCCACCACCACTGCTCGCAAGTCTGACGACCATTCGATCATTCATTCGCGGCTGATGGCAACTGCTCTGTGCCGTTGACCGCTTGCCACTGACGTTCTCAAGAACATTTGAATGAGACAGATCGCCCACCACCACTGCTCGCAAGTCTGAGGACCATTCGATCGTTCGTTCGCGGCTGACGGCAACTGCTCTGTGCGGTTGACCGCTTGCCGTTGACGTTCTCAAGCACGTTTGAATGAGGCAGATCGCCCACCACCACTGCTCGCAAGTCTGGCGACCATTCGATCGTTCGTTCGCGACTGACGGCAACTGCTCTGTGCGGTCGACCGCTTGCCGTTGACGTTCTCAAGCACGTTTGAATGAGGCAGATCGCCCACTACCACTGCTCGCAAGTCTGACGACCATTCGATCGTTCGTTCGCGGCTGATGGCAACTGCTCTGTGCGGTTGACCGCTTGCCGCTGACGTTCTCAAGCACGTTTCAATGAGACAGATGGCCCACCACCACTGCTCGCAAATCTGACGGACATTCGATCGTTCGTTCGCGGCTGACGCGAATGGAATTACGTGTTTGAACTACATGCTTACAGTGTAATATCCATGACGCAGCTCACAATTCTGTTGCGTACAGTAGTCGAGCAGAAATGCACCTAACACATAAGGCGCAACGGCCCACTATTCTGTTTGGTTTACTGTAGTCAGGCGCACAGTGTGCCAAAATACAGTACATTCCAAATAGATGAATTTATGAAATTTTCAATTTTGTCATCGGACAAAGTCCACAATAGGAGACTTTCTATTCCAGGCAACGACGATTCTTTTGATGTATAGGTCATCGCGATCCGTCAATGCTGTCAAGAGTTATCGTGTTAACAGACAGACAGACATACCGTATATTCTCCAATAAACGGGCAGCCCCCACCCCTTCTCGCGCACGTCCTTGATCATCGTCATGGTGGAGGCCCATCTATTGGGGAATTTACGGTACCTCTGTGCATGAGCTAACCGTATATTCTCCAATAAATGGGCAGCCCCCCCCCCCTCTTCTCGCGCACGTCCTTGATCATCGTCATGGTGGAGGCCCGTCTATTGGGGAATTTACGGTACCTCTGTGCATGAGCTAACCGTATATTCTCCAATAAACGGGCAGCCCCCCCCCCCCCTCTTCCCGCGCACGTCCTTGATCATCGTCATGGTGGAGGCCCGTCTATTGGGGAATTTACGGTACTCTATGCCGCTTAGTATATAGGACTAGAGCATTTAGCCCATAGGTGATTGTCCACAGTCCAAAGACGACTGTCATTAGCCAATCTTCGATAGTTAAAACATGCAGTGACCCATGGTGCACCACCACTGGTCGCAAGATGCAGAGACCCATGATGCACCACCACTGGTTGCATCACCCCAAGACCCATGGCATGTCATCACTGGTCACAAGACGCAGACCCATGTCACACGACCACTGGTCGTAAGATGCTGCACCATCATAGATATTTGCAGTAGCCCATAGACGATCTCAGACTGTGCCCCCGCCAGTGCCTGTGTTTACTTAAGCTACTGATGTACCTGTGAATACACATCAAAGGTGTTTGAATTATAGCCTATAGAAGTTGGGCATTAGCCATGACGATTTTTGGATCGTACCCCTGCCAGTGCCTACAATTAGCACTGTGCCACTTCAAGTGCCTGTAAATACACGTCAGGGTCTCACAGCGACAACTCTGTAGTGAATTGTGCCACATTTTGACGAAAATGACCCTCGGGCAGTCTTTAGTGCTCAAAATGTACTGTACAGTCGATATTTTCATGATTTTCATAGAATTTAGACATCGGCCAAAGTCCACAATAGGACGTTTTCTATTCCAGGCCACGACGGTTCTTTTGATGTATAGACCATCACGATCCGTCAACTGTGTCAAGAGTTTTCGTGTTAACAAACAGACAAACAAACAGAGATTTGCCGCTTAGTATATAGGACTAGTGCCTTTAGCCCGTAGGTGATACTGTATATCTACAGCTGAACACCAATCGAAACAGAGCCATTTGTATCGACCAATGGAAAACAGCCACTGCTCACAACATGTATTGGCCTATGGTTCACGGCCAATGCTCACAACAGCCCATAGGAGATTCTGATAGATCTAAAGTCATTTGACACTGCACCTCTATCAGTGCCTGCTCTTAGGGTTGCACCAGCTCCCATGCCTCAGAATACACTGAGGCTAACACATGGAAGCTTGCATTTAGCCCATAGGAGATTTCAGATAATTCTGATGTCTTCTGATGTCTTCTGACACTGTGCCCCTGCCAGTGCCTGCATTTACCATTGTGCCTGCTCCCATGCCTCTGATTACACTGAATTTCGCATAAGGTGTTGGCACTCAGCCCAAAGGACCTTTCAGATAGATCTAATGTCATTGGCACTGTGCCCCTGCCAGTGCCTGCATTTACCATCACACCTGCTCCTGTGCCTCTGAATACACCTCGGAGTCTCACGGGGATAACTCTGTAGTGAATGGTAACACGACAGTGCAACATTTCCATGAAAATGACCCACAGACACTCTTTAGTGCAAATGCTTTGCTCAAATGTACTGTGCAGTAGATATTTTCATGATTTTCATGGAATTTAGTCATCGGCCAAAGTCCACAATAGGAGATGCACAACTACAGAGGATGGCGGTTCTTTTGATGTATGGATCATCGCGATCCGTCAATGCTTTCAAGAGTTATCGTGTTAACAAACAAACAAACAAACAGACAAACAAACAGAGTCCACGCCCTTTAGTATATAGGACTAGAGCCTTAAGCCCATAGGTGATTCTTTATGCTCTATAGCTATGGACGCAGAGCCACACGAATCAACCCATGGAAAGCAGCCACTGTTCACAACATGTATTGACCTATGGTACACAGCCAATGCTCACAACAGCTCACAACAACTTAGGATGCAGACAGATCTGAGGTCATTTGACACTCTGCCTTTGCCAGTGCCTTCATTTACCATTGTTCCTGCTCCCGTGCCTCTGAATACACTGAATCTAACACATGGATGTTTGCGTTTAGCCCTTAGGAGATTTCAGGTAGATCTAATGTCGTTTGATATTGTGCCCCTGCCAGTGCCAAAGATTAGCTCTGTGCCACTTCCCGTGCCCTAAAGTACACCTCTGAGTCTAACATCAACAACACTGTAGTGAATGGTGACACGACAGTGCAAAATTTCCACGAAAATGGCCCCCAGGCACTCTTTAGTAGAGGTCTCAACGGGCCCCCGGGCCCGTGGCCCGGCCCGGCCCGGCCCGTGGGCTGGGCCGGGCAGGCCGGGACCCAAAAAAAATCACGGGCCGGGCCGGGCCGGGCCGGGCCGCGAACAAAATTAACGGGCCGGGCCGGGCCGGGCCGACCCACAAAACTGAGTACATTCGCAAAATTTCTATTGCACATACCAGAATAACAAAACGGAAACTTGCGTAGCTCAGGCAAGGGTAAACCGATTCCAATGATATTTGCACAAGTGAAAGTATGATGTGGGCAGTAGCTTGTGTTGAAATCTTGCAGAAATCGTTCACGCGTAGCGCCTACGCGACCACGATGAAGAAGGCGCTGTTATGAAAGCGTGCGTACTAAGGTAACCGAACGGAAACTTGTGCAACTCAGGCATGGGTGCACTGATTGCAGCGACATTGGAGTACTTCATAGCGCAATATGTGTTGTAGGTTATGTTAAAATATGGCGGCGATCCTTCACACATAGCGCCTACGCGACCACGCAAGAAGAGATACAC
Source organism: Linhomoeus sp. GSCO2_2 (assembly GCA_030248115.1). Taxonomy (NCBI): domain Eukaryota; kingdom Metazoa; phylum Nematoda; class Chromadorea; order Monhysterida; family Linhomoeidae; genus Linhomoeus; species Linhomoeus sp. GSCO2_2. The sequence continues at coordinate 16,902 of JASAMZ010002109.1, read as the reverse complement.
TTTTAGCGCTCATTTCTTTCGGCGTCATGAAACGGAAAGTACACCTTTATTGGCGTGAAACTGCAGCTGCTGCAGTCCTCTGATTGGGCTGCCCTTTTAACACATACTACAGAACATACAGTAATGACGTTTGATTTCCCAAAGTTTCGTCGAAATCGGTCTAACGAAGCTCGAGTTTTCCAAATTCCCGCGGCGACAAAAATTTCCGACGGGCCGGGCCGGGCGGGCCGACTACGGAATTTAAAACGGGCCGGGCCGGGCCGCTCGAAAAAATTTGCGGGCCGGGCCGGGCGGGCCGCGGGACCCAGACGGGCCGGGCCGGGCCGAAAAACCCCGGCCCGTTGAGACCTCTACTCTTTAGTGCTCAGAATGTACTGTGCAGTCGATATTTTTGCGATTTTTATGGAATTTAGTCATCAGCCAATGTCCACAATAGGAGACGTTCTATTCCAGGCCAAGGCGGTTCTTTTGAGCCATAGATCGCCAGAATCCGTCAACTGTGTCAAGAGTTATTGTGTTAACAAACAGACAGACAAACAGAGATTTGCCGCTTAGTATATAGGACAGACAAACAGAGATTTGCCGCTTAGTATATAGGACTAGTGCCTTTAGCCCATAGGTGACACTGAATGCTGTAGAGCTGAACACCTATGGAAACAGAGCCACATGTATCGACCCATGGAAAGCAGCCACTGTTCACAACCTTGTAATGACCTATGGTTCACAGCCAATGCTCACAACAGCCTATAGGCAATTCAGATAGATCTAAAGGCATTTCACACTGTGCTGTTGCCAGTGCCACCAATCACGGTTGCACCAGCTCTTGTGCCTCAGAATACACTGAAGCTAACTCATGGATTCTTGCGTTTAGCCCTTAGAAGATTTCAAATAGATCTAATGTCTTCTGACACTGTGCTCCTGCCAGTGCCAGCATTTAACATTGCACCTGCGCCCGTGCCTCTGATTACACTGAGTGTTGCATATAGGTGTTTGCGGTTAGCCAGTAAGAGGTTTCAGATAATGTAGAGACCCATGACACACCACCACTGGTCGCAAGATGCAGAGACCCATGACACACCACCACTGGTCGCAAGATGCAGAGACCCATGACGCACCACCACTGGTCGCAAGACGCAGAGACCCTTGATGCACCACCACCGGTCGCAAGATGCAGAGACCCATAACACACCACCACTGGTCGCAAGATGCAGAGACCCATGACACACCACCACTGGTCGCAAGACGCCGAGACCCATGGCATGTCACCACTGGCACAAGACGCAGATGGTCGCAAGACGCCGAGACCCATGGCATGTCACCACTGGTCACAAGACGCAGACCCATGTCACACCACCACTTGTCGTAAGATGCATTGACCCATGCTGCACCACCATAGATATTTGCAATAGCCCATAGACAATTCCAGACTGTGCCCTGCCAGTGCCTGTGTTTACTCACACTACTGATGTGCCTGTGAATACACATCAAAGGTGTTTGAATATAGCCCATAAAAATTAGGCATTAGCCATGATGAGTTTAGATCGTGCCCCTGCCAGTGCCTACAATTAGCACTGTGCCACATCACGTGCCTGTAAATACACGTCAGGGTCTCAGAGCGCAACTCTGTAGTGAATCGTGACATGACAGTGCAAAACTTCTGCGAAAATGACCCTCAGGCAGTCTTTAGTGCTCAGAATGTACTGTGCAGTCGATATTTTCGTGATTTTCATGGAATTTAGACATCGGCCAAAGTCCACAATAGGACGTTTTCTATTCCAGGCCACGACTGTTGTTTTGACGTATAGATCATCGCGATCCGTCAACGCTGTCAAGAGTTATCGTGTTAACAAACAGACAGACAGACAGACAGACAGAGATTTGCCGCTTAGTATATAGGACTAGAGCCTTTAGCCCGTAGGAGAATCTCTATGGTCAATAGCATATGGGTAGTCTGCAGAGCATGAAGGAGATAACGCAATCATTGAATTCAGTGCACTACAGGACAGTACAGTTAGATCTCAAGTCGTTAGACCCTGTGCTGTTGTCAGTGCCCATGTTTAGGATCTCGCCAGCTCCTGTGCCTGTGAATACACAATAGATGCTTGGGTTTAGCCTGTAGACAATTGGGTTTAGCCCATCGGACATTTCAGATAGATCTCAAGCCATTCGACCCTGTGCCCCTGCCAGTGCGTATGTTTAGGATTGCGGCAGCTCATGTGCTTGTGAATACACAGTAGACTCTTGGGTTTAGCCCATAGACATTTGGGTTTAGCCAATAGGGCATTCAGACAGATCTCAAGCCATTTGACACTGTGCCCCTGCCAGTGCCTACATTTACGCTCGCACCAGCTGCCGTGCCTGTAAATACACAATAGATACTTGGGTTTAGCCCGTAGACATTTGGGGTTAGCCCGTAGGAGATTTCAGATAGATCTAAAGACATTGACAATAGATCCATAGCAGTTTGAAGCTATGCCCCTGCCAGTGCATGCAGTGCCTGCGAATACACTTTGGAGTCTCACAACGACAACTCTGTCATGAATGGTGACACTGTAAAGCGCTTTTGGCGCGAAATCACACATCAATCACAGTGTGTGGTGCCTTCAGTGCTCAGAAAGTGCTGGCGCAGTCGATATTTTCAAAATATTTTGGAATTTAGGGATCGACCAAAGTCCACAAACCTTCATGCAAAACTACAGACTACGACGGTCAGTTTAAGCAATAGATCATCACGATCCGTCAACTGTGTCTAGAGTTATGGTGCACACAGATCCACAAACAAACAAACAAACACATGGACACAGTTAGGCGCCATAGTATATAGGAGAGGATGCCAGTGGTGTTCGGCGTTTTGTTCGGTGTCCTGTTGCAAGCCAACAGCGCTGACTGCCTCGCGAAAGCGCCGTACAAAGCGCCGCGCGAAACAAATGATAGAAAGCGGGCAGATTTTCCGGTTGCAAGATTTGTCCTGTTGCAAAATCTGTCCTGTTGCAAAGGTTGTCCTGTTGCGAGCCAACGGCGCTGGTCGCCTCGCGCGACGATCCTGTTGCAACGTCTGTACTGTTGCAGCGCCCTGTTGCAGAAAGTCTGTCCTGTTGCAAGCTAATGGCGCTGACTGCCTCGCGAACGCGCCGTACATACAAAGCGGCGCGCAAAACAATGCTAGAGAGCGGGCCGATTGTCCTGTTGCAAGATCTGTCCTGTTGCAAGCGAAATAGTCGCTGAAGCGGCTTGAATTGCCTGCGCGAGCATTGTCGTACTGTTCGGCTCTGTTGCAATTGCACATTGCAAGGTTCTCTGCTGTACCGCGCACTGCTGCACTGTTCGCTTTTGTAAGGCTCTGCTACGGTGCATTGCCATACTGTTCAGGCAAAGCCTGCGTTGAAGGCAGGCAGCAACAGGCGATGCTGGCCGTGCAGCGATTGATTCTCTGCGGTCGATCGATCGAAGCGAGCGAGCTTCTCTGCGGGACGCCGCTGGCGTCCTGCTGGCTTCCTGGCGCGTGCATGCTGACGCGTCGCGTGGCGAAGTGCTAGCGAGGCATGCGCGTGCTGAAGTGCCGCGTGGCGAAGTGCTAGGGAGGCAAGCGTACTCAGACAGACGGACAGACAAAAGGCCTAGCTAGCATAGTAATGTAGACTAGAGCCTTTAGCCCATAGGTTATGCTGTATACTCTACAGCTGAATGCCAATGGAAACTGAGCCACATGTATTGGCCTATGGAAAGCAGCCACTGTTCACAACCACACAGCCACACAGCCAATGCTCACAAGAGCCCATAGGAGCTTCAGATAGAGCAAAAGTCACTTGACATAGTGCCTTTGCCAGTACCTGCATTTACTCTAAAGCTTTTGTGCATACTCATGGAGCCCATGTATTGACCCAGGGCACCCCGCCACTGCTCACAACAGCACATAGGAGAATCAGATGGATCTAAAGCCATTTGACACTGTACCCCTGCCAGTGCCTGAATCTATGGTTGCACCAGCGCCCATGCCTCAGAATACACTGAATTCAACCCACCGACATCTGTGCTTAGCCAATAGGTGTCTTCAGATTTATCTAAAGTCATTTGACCAAGTGCCCCTGCCACTGCCTGCATTTACTGTTGCACCTGCTCCCGTGCCTCTGAATACACCTCAGAGTCTCACAGCGACAACTCTGCAGTGAATTGTGACAGGACAGTGCGAAATTTCCACGAAAGTGGCCCCCAGGCACTCTTTAGTGCTCAGAATGTACTGTGCAGCTGATATTTTCGCGAATTTTGTGGAATTTAGTCATCAGCCAATGTCCACAATAGGAGACGTTCTATTCCAGGCCAAGGCGGTTCTTTTGGGCCATAGATCGCCAGAATCCGTCAACGGTGTCAAGAGTTATCGTGTTAACAAACAGACAGACAAACAGAGATTTGCCGCTTAGTATATACAAACAGAGATTTGCCGCTTAGTATATAGGACTAGAGCCTTTAGCCCGTAGGAGAATCTCAATGGTCAATGGTGTTGGGTTCAGCCCATAGACAACTTAGTTTAGCCTGTAGGACATTACAGATAGATCTCAAAGCAGTTGACCCTGTGCCCCTGCCAGCACCTACATTTAGGATCACACCAGCTCCCGTGCCTGTAGATACACAATAGACACGTGGGTTTAGCCTGTAGACTATTGGGTTTAGCCCATAGAACATTTCAGATAGATGTCAAGCCATTTCACACTGTGCCCCTGCCAGTGCCAACGTTTAGTCTGGCACCAGCTCCCGTGCCTGTAAATACACAATAGACACTTGGGTTTGGCCTGTAGACTATTGGCTTTAGCCCATAGAACATTTCAGATAGATCTCAAGTCATTTGACACTGTGCCCCTGCCAGTGCCTACATTTAGGCTCGCACCAGCTCCCGTGCCTGCAAATACACAATAGACACTTGGCTTAAGCCCGTAGACATTTGAATTTTGCCCGTACGGTAGTAGATTTCAGATAGATCAAAAGACATTTGACATTGATCCAAAGCAGTTTGATGCTGCGCCCCTGCCAGTGCCTGCGAATACACTGGCGTCTCACAGCGACAACTCTGTCATGAATGGTGACACTGTAAAGCGCTTTTGGCGCGAAATCGAACGTCAGTCACAACGTGTGGTGCCTTCTGTGCTCAGAATGTACTGTCGCAGTCGATATTTTCGAAATATTTTGGAATTTAGACATCGACTAAAGTCAACAAACCTTCATGCACAACTACAGGCCAGGACGGTCAGTTTAAGCCATAGATCATCGCGATCCGTCAACTGTGGCTAGAGTTATGGCGCTCGCAGAGCCACAATCAAACAAACAAACAGACGGACAGAGGTTTGCCGCTTAGTAATAAGTAGAATAGGATTGTCACTTTGAACGCGCAGTCTATCCGGAGCAAAATTGACGAATTCGTAGGGTTTCTTGCGTGTCAATTCGAGAATTCAATCGTATGTATCAATGAGTCGTGGCTGAGCGCTAATATTCCCACTGCCCTGTTTGGTAAATCTCATCAGGTGTTTCGCGTCGATCGTGAGTGTAAGGGTGGCGGCGGTACGATACTCTTTGTGCCTGCCTATGTACCGGGTGTTTCAGAGTTTCGGGCCGATTTATGTTTTGAATAACTTTTGGTAGGGTGCGAATTTTTTAGTGCGGTCTTTTGTGTAAGATGGACAACACTCTGGGAAATTTCATTGGGCACATAACGAATCTTCAGCAAGCATTATGCTAACGGCGCAAGCAATTCAAGTTTTGTGCTTGTTTCACAATTCTCCCGCGTGTCCCAAAAGTCCTGCCCCTCGCAAGCAAGTTGTAGGAGGGTTAAACTCGAGGACATTGTTTCCTAATGTGTTTGCTACTCTGACACAAATTTTCAGCGTCATAATTCTATCCGCCCGCCAATGCGGGCGTAAAACGCAAAATTCGTCGATTTTCAGGTCCCTTCTTCTTCAAGCAGTAGAATTTTGCGTTTTACGCCCGCATTGGCGCGCGGATAGGATTAGGACGCTGAAAATTGGTGTCAGAGTAGCAAACACATTAGGAAACAATGTCCTCGAGTTTAACCCTCCTACAACTTGCTTGCGAGGGGCAGGACTTTTGGGACACGCGGGAGAATTGTGAAACAAGCACAAAACTTGAATTGCTTGCGCCGTTAGCATAATGCTTGCTGAAGATTCGTTATGTGCCCAATGAAATTTCCCAGAGTGTTGTCTATCTTACACAAAAGACCGCACTCAAAAGTTCGCACCCTACCAAAAGTTATTCAAAATATAAGTCGGCCCGAAACTCTGAAACACCCGGTACATACTGTATGTAGGTGTCAGCTGTTCCGTCAGTGCTCCACCAATTGCAACCGTAGACTATGAATGTATCTCCGTTGATCTGCATTTGTCCCATAAGCGAGTGTTCGCGTCATTGGTGTTTACCGCCCGCCGAGTAACCGCGCTGTAGAGGGCCTTATTGATCAATTAGGGGACCTGTTGTCAGGTTGCGGGGCCGCTGTGGTCGTGGGCGATTTCAACCTGCCTGGCATAGACTGGTTATCTAACTCACCCACCCCCCAAGCCAACCCTGCTGAGAGAGAGCTGTTCCGATTCTTTGTGGCACAGGGACTTGTACAACACGTCCAACAGCCCATATTGGACGTTGTCCTCTCTACGGAAGACAACCTTATCGTTAGCACCTCCGTGCGCCCTCCCGTGGTCAAGAGCGACCACGCGATGGTCATCTGTCAAACAGGCATTCAGGTCAATCTCCCAGCGGGGGGCTTCCAGTATCGCAACTTCGGCCAAGCAGACTACGAGGCACTCGAGACGTCACTCGCCCGTCAAGACTGGCCCACTCTACTGGGCTGGTGCAGAACTGTGGAAGAGAAGTGGACGGCCTTCCTCGCCGTTCTTGACAGGGCTATTGAGCAGTTTGTCCCACTGTTCTCAACGGGTACCCGTACCCGCGGGTACCCGGCATACCCGTACCCGTGGGCGGGTACGGGCGGGTAGGAAGCCCCTTTTCAGCGGGTACGGGCGGGCGCGGGTAACGCTAACGCAAGGGAGGGCGGGTAAGGCGGGTAGAGGGGTGGCCAGCCGATCGTTTCATCTCAGTCTGCTCAGTGTGAAAGAACGGTAACAGAGGGAGACAAGGCAACCAGAGGTGGATAAGAGAAGGGCGAATGGCCTGGGTGATGTGCGAAGGGGAGGCATGCATAATAAACAGTGTGACTGCATCTGCCTGAGATGGGCGATCAAGATGACAGATTGGACTGTTAGCACTATGGGAGACTGACATATTCATTCATCAACTTGCGTTTCTCAACGGCAGTGCTGAATGGGCGGGTAAAGTGAATTCCAAGCGCGGGTACGGGCGGGTACGGGTACGCTTAGCGACAAGCGGGCGGGTACGGGCATGATTTCGCTACCCGTTGAGAAGTGTGGTGTGTCCCTCTAAGGACCGTGAGAGGCAGACGAGAGGCACCCCTCTCAGAGGGCACGCTTAGATTAGTGCGGAGACAAAAGAGGCTACACAAGCGCGCTTTCCTTCCAGGGGCGGACCCCATGCTGGCTGACGAGTGGGGGACTTGCAACAGACGCGCTCGCGCAGCCCTCCGCCAGGACAAAAGGGAAAGAGAGGAGGCCATTGTCACAAGGATGAATGACGCCCAGTTCTGGCGATTCGTCTTTTCCGGCTAACTTGCCCGTCGAGAATACCCGCTCTTATCGATAGAGAGGGACGACTATGCACTACGAACAGCGCAAAATCAGTCGCACTCAACAAGCAGTTTTCTTCAGTGTTTAGCCAGCGAGTAATTGATAACAATGGCGAATTACATCCACCAGTAGACTACCGGAACCGAGAAACATTTGACACCTTTCAGTTTGAGGCATTTGCCGTGTACGAAGCGTTGCTGGCACAACCGAATAAACTGTCTTCATGACCAGACAATCTGCCACAGCTGTTTCTCAAGCGGTTGGCGCTGCCACTAGCAGAGCCACTGGCAATCATCTTCAACACTTCAATGCGGTGTGGAGAGCTGCCATCAGATTGGCGGGCGGCAAACGTTACGCCCATCTTCAAGAAGGGTGTGGCGTCGGACCCTGCCAACTACAGGCCCATCAGTATCACCAGCGCCGTCTGTCGGATCTTTGAAGCGCTCCTCAAGAAGGGTTTGGTGGCCTTCCTGCAAGGCACCCAAACTCTGTCGTCTGCGCAACATGGTTTTGTGAGTAAGAGGAGTACGGTAACCCAACTGTTAGAGTGCTGCAACGATTGGACACTGGCTTTGGACAGAGCCCAATCTGTCGATGTGGCGTACATGGACATAGCCAAAGCATTCGACACAGTGGATCATTCTAGGCTTTTGTGGAAGCTGACACAGCACGGCGTGACAGGCCAACCGCTGGCTTGGATCAGGGCGTAGCTGAGCGACAGGCGTCAGAGGGTTAGAGTGGAGAATGCCTTCTCACCGTACAGCCCTGTGACATCCGGTGTTCCACAGGGGAGCGTACTGGGCCCTCTCTTGTTCTTGGTCTATATAAACGATTTGCCCCGCGTGTTGTCCGCAATACTAAACTGAAAATGTTTGCCGATGACTGAAAAATCTACTTCAGGTCAGTCGAACCAGACGACCAGGATCTCTTACGAGCCGACCTGGCAGCCATCTCGGAATGGACAACCTCAAATCACCTGCAGTGGGCGTTGCCAAAATGCACGGTGCTACACTTGTGCAACAATGGCAACACCTCAATCCCTACCACATATAACATCGGTGGTCACAACCTAGAGAACGTGACGGCCATGCGAGACTTGGGCGTTTGGGTTGCTCGTGACTTGCGTTTTACACAGCATCACTGTAACATACAGTTATCGCGCACAATGCAAATCGCAAAGTGAACATGCTGTTCAACTCGTTTAGTTCTCGGAGGCCCGAATTCCTGGTCCAGCTTTTCAAGACCTACGGTACCTATGTCCGCAGCTGTCTGGAGTACGCCTCGCCGGTTTGGAACTCAAGCCTGGTCAGGAACGTCGAACTACTCGAAACTGTTCAACGGAGCTTCACCCGTCGCCTACCCGGCCTGGCACAGCTTTCCTACTCTGAACGAATGGTGGCTACGGGACTTGAGCCTTTGGAAGTCCGACGTCTTCACGCGGACCTCCACATGCTCTACAAAATACTCAACGGCCATACTGACCTAAATTTCGAAGACTTTTTTCAGGTTTCGGAGAACCGGTACAGCACACGCGGCCACACGTACAAACTGGTCGTCCCTAAGGCAAAGACGCTATGTAGGAAAAACTCCTTTGCCTGCAGGGTGGTGCAACCTTGGAACGCTCTCTCTCTCAGCACACCGTTTCCGCTCCCTCAGTACAATCATTCAAATCTAGACTTTCAAAGGAAAATCTAACAGTCTTTGTCCAGGTCAGGGTGTAAAACCGCCCACGTCGGCGTCCCCTGCTCCTGGCCCAGGCCCCCTTGATCGCGCGCGCCGCTACATGTACCTTGTCGTGACTCAGACAATACAATAATCTGTTTGTTCACACGCGTGCTCATTGTGTACTCTACCCATTGTGCATCGTTGTGGTTCTGGGAAAGAAATCTACATTACTATGCTAGCTAGGTGTTATGTCCGTAGAGGTCCTAGCACTTCGCCACGCGACGCTTCAGCATGCGCTCGCCTTCCTAGCACTTCGCCACGCGAAGCTTCAGCACGCGCGCGCCTAAACGCCAGCGGGACGCCGACGGCGGCAATCAATCGCTGCGCGACTAGCGCCGCCTGTTGCTGCCTGCCTTCAACGCAGGCACTGCCTGAACAGTACGGCAATGCACCGTAGCAGAGCCTTGCAAAGGCGAACGGTGCGGCAATGCGCGGTACAACAGAGAGGCTAGCAATGTGCAATTGCAACAGAGCCGAACAGTACGACAATGCTCGCGCAGGCAATTCTTCTGCAACAGGACAAATGTTGCAACAGTACAGACGTTGCAACAGGATGGTCGCGCGAGGCGACCAGCGCCACTGGCTCGCAACAGGACAGACCTTCTGCAACAGGACAGATCTTGCAACAGGACAGATTTTGCAACAGGACAGACCTTGCAACACACAGGACAGATTTTGCAACAGGACAGACCTTGCAACAGGACAGATTTTGCAACAGGACAAATCTTGCAAGAGGACAAATCTTGCAACAGGACAGATTTTGCAACAGGACAGATCTTGCAACAGGACAGACCTCGCAACAGGACAGATTTTGCAACAGGGCAGACTTTGCAACAGGACAGAATGTGCAACAGGACAGATCTTGCAACAGGACAGATTTTGCAACAGGACAAATCCTGCAACAGGACAGATCTTGCAACAGGACAAATCTTGCAACAAAACAGATCTTGCAACAGGACAAATCTTGCAACAGGACAGATCTTGCAACAGGACAAATCTTGCAACAGGACAGATCTTGCAACAGGACAAATCTTGCAACAGGACAGATCTTGCAACAGGGCAAACCTTGCAACAAGACAGATCTTGCAACAGGACAGACCTTGCAACAGGACAGATTTTGCAACAGGACAAATCTTGCAAAAGGACAAATCTTGCAACAGGACAAATCTTGCAACAGGACAGATTTTGCAACAGGACAACTCTTGCAACAGGACAGACCTTGCAACAGGACAGATTTTGCAACAGGACAGATTTTGCAACAGGACAGATCTTGCAACAGGACAGACCTCGCAACAGGACAGATTTTGCAACAGGACAGATTTTGCAACAGGACAAACCTTGCAACAGGACAGATCTTGCAACAGGACAGATTTTGCAACAGGACAGACTTTGCAACAGGACAGAATTTGCAACAGGACAGACCTTGCAACAGGACAGAATTTGCAACAGGACAGACCTTGCAACAGGACAAACCTTGCAACAGGACAGATCTTGCAACAGGACAAATCTTGCAACAGGACAGGCCTTGCAACAGGACATGCCCCGCAATAGGACAGACCTTGACAATGAACAGGACGGACGTTGCGGCGCCCGTGCGAGGCGAGTTGTGACAGACCGTGCAACGGCCAGACCTTGAACAGGACAGATCATGCAACAGGACATTAGGCCATTGACGACTACCCAGTTCGTTGTGTCATCGACCACATTCGGGCTGCAAAGGGTTCATCTTAGGACGGTAAGAAGGCGCACGGACTTTTGATCCCGTGCGGCCTTGTGATATTCGTGACATCTATACTGACATTTTTCAAATCACATAAATCTGTCTTGCTATCTTAAGGGACACAGACGTAATCTGTGTTAGATCACTGACATCAAGGGTGTGAGACACACTATCAAGGGTTACCAACATCAAGGGTGTCAGACACACTATCAAAGATAATCAAAGAGACAAAGTCCATGCGCCTTCTGAGAAGGGTGCAAAAAGTGCGATCTTAGGTTCGCAGAGAAATAGTCTGTGTCCCTTGTGAGCCCTATGAATGTCAGCTGACACATTGTCAGTTAGGATGATCCATCGAACTGGCTACATTTCGTGCTATTCAGACCTCAGAAATTCTTCTGCAACAGGAAGGAACGGCTAGTAATAATAATAATAATAATAATAATACTACATGCTAACTCTTCGCACTTCACAATTTCTGCTTTCCAGCATATGTATTTGGTGCGATTGGGCCCCCCCCCCCCCCCTAGCCTTGGCCATCCGGACGGAAATTCCGGATACCCCCCCCCCCCCCCCCCCCCTAGAAATTTTCGCCGGACCCCCCCCCCCCCCCCCCTACCCAGAGGAAGCCGGAAAAACGAAGGAAATTTTCCCAAAATCAGTCCAAAATTGGTCAAAATTTTCGCCTGCGGCGCTATTTTCGCCGCGCCCCAGCGCGGCGAGTATATATACGGACGCTGTTGTCTGTTCGTTTGTCTGTGTGTGTGTGTGTGTGTGTGTCCGGAACAACTAGACATGACGGTTAGTGCCACCCGATGGAGTCGAATGGGCTGAGTAACGTGCCGTTGTCCGTTTCTGTTGCTAATTTCCCTATTTCGAGATATTTACAATCAAAATACAAAAATGTCAAAAATGACACTTTTATTTGCAAGTCGTATCGGCAAAGTTTTTGCTGAAATGGAAAGGGCACAAGACGCGATGAATTTGTGACATAGTTTCGGACTTTGGAATTCACCAAATTAGGGATATTTTCAAGGTTTTTGTCAAAATTCCCAAATTTCGAACAATTCAAACAGCTTGTATTTCAAAACTTCTTTGCACCGATATATCGAGCATAGTCTGCCAAGTATTTAGCAAATAGTTTCAGCAATTATAATTAACGAAACTTGGGATATTTTTAAGGATTTTGTTAAAATCCCCAAATTTTGACAATTTCAAACAGCTTAAATTTCAAAATTTCTTTTCACGAATGTGTCGAGCATAGTCAACCAAGTATTTATCAAATAGTTTCAAATTTTATAATTAACGAAATTAGGGATATTTTCAAGGGTATTGTCAAAATTCCCAAATTTCGACAATTTCAAACAGCTGAAATTTTATAATTTCTTTACGTGGTTGTGTCGGGCATAGGCTGCCAAGTATTTAGCAACTCGTTCTAAGTTTTATAAGTAGCGAATTTTGGGATATTTTCAAGGTTTTTGTCAAAATTCCTACATTATGACAATTTCAAACAGCTTAAATTTCACAATGTCTTTTCGTTGATGCATTGAGCATAGTCTGTCAAGTATTTAGCAAATAGTTTCTGATTTTATAATTAACGAAATTTTGGATATTTTTTGTTAAGATCCTGAAATTTCGACAATTCCAAATAGCTTAAATTTCAAAATGTCTTTGTATAGTTGTGTCGGGCATAGTCTGCCAAGTATTTAGCAAATATGTAGTTCTAGATTTTATAATTAAAGAATTTAGGTATATTTTCAAGGTTTTTGTCAGAATTTCTAAATTTCGACAATTTCAAGCAGCTTAGATTTCAACATATCTTTGTGTGGAAACATCGAGCACTAAGCCCAAAAGAATAGGGCGTCGTCCCATTTATACCCTTTTCAATAGGGCGTCGTCTCATTTAGACGCTTTTGTTGCACTGTGTGCCTGCGGCGAATTTCTCTGATCCATTTGTGGATCAGTTGCCAGGCCACAATAATAAGCACAAAGTGTGCCTGCGGCGAATCTTCTGATCCATATGTGGATCAGGTACCACGAACAAATCCAAGAGCAATTGCGGCTATACCCCACCAGATTGTCGACTAAATGTCTAGCGGCACTTCACTATCCAGTGCACATTATCGCGCACACGCTCTCAAGTTTACACTGATGCCAACGTGGTGTCACAGTTTTTAGACAAAGCTTGTTTTGCGTAGTTTTGGCCATTTTCTATGAATTTCGCATTAAAATAGAGCAAAAATAGCTAATTTTTGGCACTTTTTTCGCCGCGCCTCAGCGCGGCGAGGTGTATACATATATATGTAGGTACGGATGACAATGTCTGTCTGTCTGTCCGTGTGTGTGTCCGTCCGTGGCACCGAAGTAAAATGTGTGACATACCTATGTGGTCAAGTAGACTCGAGGTCGCTGAGTACCTACGGATCCGATGTCCGTTTCTGTTGCTAATTTCGCATTTTCGAGATATTCGCAATTGAAATCCGAAAATGTCGAAAATCGACTTTTTCGTCTGATGCGCGCCGCGAAATTTCTTCAGAAATGGAAGGAGCATGGACCGCTGATAATTTGTAACACAAAAGAAATTTTTTGCAGATGTGGAATTTAATAGAAATACGCGATTATTTGTCAGAATTGCATAAATTGACTAAAATACAAAGTCATTTAATGACAAATGTGAATGCAGAAATGGAAAGGTCGTATGCCGATAAGAATTTGTGACATAGTTTTGAAGTTTTTAAAAACTGCAATTTCAAGATATTTTCAATCAAAATATGAAAATGTCGAAAATCGACTTTTCACCTGATGATATAGCGGCGAAATTTCTTCAGAAATGGAAAGAGTATAGACTGCGGATAAGTTGTAATGCAAGAGAATTTTTTGCAAGTGTTGAATTTAATAGAAATATGTTATTATTTTTTAAAATTCCATAGGGTAAATCAACAAAATAGAACGTCGTTTTTTGACGAATTGGAACGCAGAAATGGTAAGGTCGTATGCCAATAAGAATTTGTGACATAGTTTTACAGTTTTAATAAATTGTATTTTCGAGATATTTAGAATTAAAATTTAAGAAAATTTCAAAATGAAGATTTTCGTCTGATGGCCAGAACAGCTGTTCATTGATGCATGTGCACTCGGAAACAGAAATGCGTACTACGCTGAAAACAGGAATTCGCTCGCACCAAACTTTTGGCAAGTTTTTTGTTGGATGTGACGTTTTCACACAGGTAGGAAACATCAGATAAACGGCGTCGTATCATGCCGATAACATATAGCGAACGCGGCGATATCACTGAGCTTCAGATCAGCTGTACAGACAACCGTATCGTGGGGATAGGTGCACTTGGCATTAAGGTACACATTCTCAAAACACCTTCTCCAGATGCGGCTAACGGTGTGTACAAAGTTCACTACACTGTTCACCAAAATTTGACAGACACAAAGTATAGGTTGAACTTTTTACACACACAGCTTGTTTGGTACATTTGTCTACCCCCCCCCCCCCCCCCATTTTGAGCCGATGAGGAAACGGATTCCTGATCCGGAGACCCCCGCCCCCCCAAACCCCAAAGACCCCCCCCCCCCCCGGCCCAATTCTGGATCGCACCTATGCTTTCCAGCCGGCGTCCTGACCCGACGCGCGATCGTCGAGTCCCCGCACTCTCCCTCTTCTTCCGAAATTGGCTTCCACTGCACCAAGCGACCCCACTACCTACATGTACCTTATACCACCAAATCGCCACAGGGGGTGGTCTTAGCCGCAACCGAGAACCTACAAGTGATAGAGGAGGAGAAATGCGCCCCATTTCGAGAAATTGCGGGTAATCGCCGCAACCACAAAAATGGCGTCTCTTCGTCGGAAAATAGCACCCCCTCCACGACAGCGATGGGCGGGGGTACCCCGACTATGGGCCGGAGACCCTACCGGCCCCAGCAGGCCGGGCCGGGTTACCCGACGATAATCGGGGGCACGGGCACCGGCAGTCAGGGCAGGAGTTTCTGGGTGCAGGGACAGAACATGTCGCCGCCGCATGCGGCCGTCTAACGCGCGAATGGGGTACAGTAGCGCGGGAATTTGAATCAGATGCGAAATATCGATTTTCGAGTGTTTAGTTTGCGCGCCAGTTTCACTTGCGTTTTCCGTACCTCACCACAGTCCAAAATTGTGATGTCTCACGCGCTGTCACACTATTCTGTTGTCTTGCCAATAGCCGTTATTATGTCAACACAAATTTTCACTTTTGGCGGGCATTGCCACAATTTTCACGTTATCTACGCGAGAGAAATTATTGGGTCGAAACTTCGCGGTGCTCAAAATCGTATTTTTTTGTCGTTCGTTTGTTTGTTGTATTACTGCACACACACACACACACACACACACACACACACACACACACGCACGCACGCACGCACGCACGCGCGCACGCACGCACGCACGCGCGCACGCGCACACGCGCGCACGCGCACACGCGCACACGCGCACACGCGCACACGCACAGTTCGGCAACGGTCTGCTGACAGTAAGCGGTGTATCGTTTGAGGTTGATTAGAATCCTCGTGCTTCATTCAGCTATTCTGAACGGTTTCCCCATCGGTTTTGGTCTCGTGTCCGTCGCCGTCGCCCTCGTGGTGCACCACCGCTGTCTGAGACTCGCCAGGTATTGTTTTGTTGCTGTAGTAAAGCTACTAGACTCTATAGCCCGTCGATACCGCATTGCAGCTTCAGAGACAGATGTCGCGCAGCAGACGCGCTGCAGCTTCAGAGACCGATGTCGCGCAGCTGACGTGCTGCAGCTTCAGAGACCGATGTCGCGCAGCTGACGTGCTGCAGCTTCAGAGACCGATGTCGCGCAGCTGACGCGCTGCAGCTCCAGAGATCGACCTCGCGCAGCTGACGCGCTGCAGCTTCAAACACCGAGGTCGCGCACCTGACGCGCTGCAGCTTCTGTCAAAGGTTGGAGGTCGCCGATCTCGGCAATAAGTAATCGGCGCTCAGCGCTCGTTCGGCGCTCAGCGCTCAGTAATCGGCGCTCAGTTTTGGGATCGCCGAAAAAGCCGATTTTCGAGCAATTTGGAACTCGTTTGGGTTGGAAAACAGTTCGGCAACGGTCTGCTGACAGTTACAGACGCATTGGCACGAAGAATTGCACGAAACGTCCGCCGTTTCAGAGATTATAATTAACGAAATTTGGGATATTTTTAAGGGTTTTGCCAAAATCCCCAAATTTCGACAATTTCAAACAGCTTAAATTTCAGATTTTCTTTGCACGGATGTATCGAGCATAGTCCGCCAAGTATTTAGCAAATAGTTTCAACTTTTATTAATATTTTTCCATGGATGTGTCCGGCAACGTATGTTTTTGCCACCTATTCAATCGAAGACGAAACGCGGCAGTTCTGTAGCCTGTGCGGTTCTGCAATTTACAGCAAAGATACCGTAACCGTCCGCATTTGTGACCCAAAAGAAAAGGGCGTCGTCCCATTTAGACCCTCTTTATTCCAAAGTGAACCTGCGGCAAACATTCCTGATCCATTTATCCCATTGGGGACCGGGATTTTTTGGCGGCCGCCTTTTTCGGCGGGTGCCATTTCATGCTGGGCATTGATCACAACGCTCATAACAATGCTGGCATTTAACTACAGTACGACAAGAAGGCTGGCATGGTTCATATTCGTTCGTTATCCATACTGGTATTTATCAGGGTCGTCAAACTGTCGCTCGAAGTGAGCCTACGGCTTGACTATCAATGATGGCATTTA
>JASAMZ010002108.1:0-11172 GCA_030248115.1 Linhomoeus sp. GSCO2_2 | reverse complement strand
TGGGTAGCACTAACCGTCATGTCTAGTTTTGTGACACACACAGACACACACACGAACGGACAATAGCGCGCGGCGAAAAAACAGAAATTAATAAATCAGTATTTTTAATTGAAACTGAAATTGAAACAAAAACTAGGTTAAGTTTTTATGGTCACCCCAGAACTGGACCGTCAGCGCAAGGATTTGCATGCATTCGTCGACTTCTATTGCACCACAGGGTACGAGCGAGCGAGGCACCAAAGCGAAGAAAAGAGTGGAGAGACGCGACCTGTGGCAGAATCAACAAAGATGGAATTGGCGAATTTCTTTGCGAAATCTGTCGCCAAAGCTTATCAGCCAGGGAAATTGTTGTGATTGCTGCTGTAGCTAATCGACTTCAATTGTTATTCTGCTCGTGAAAGCTAATCTACTGTATCACTCCATGAGGTCCAGTGATACTCTCACCGAAACAACTCCCTCCCAAGTAACCTCTTTCGAATTTTTCAAGTTTGTGACCCGTTTGTATGTTATTCATTGCTCCCTGTACCAACGTGTCCTACTACAATTCGAAATGAATTGTAGTATAGTATAGTATAGTATAGCCACCCAACTTTGAATTGTAGTATAGTATAGTATAGTATGCTCTATCTGAAGTGCATTATAGTATAGTACTACAATTCTAATTGTAGTATACAAGTGCCAGAAAGAGCCAAAATCGTGGCTAGACGTGGCCAGACAGGGAGTATATTCCTCAGAATATATTCAACAGACCACAGCAATTACTGTAATACCATCATTTGCAGCGTGCGCTTAGTCGAATAACAGCCTCTTGACACAAAATTGACCATCCCATCAAGCAAATGCCACTAAATTATTCCTTAACTTTCAGATTTTCTCTATACTACAATTATTGTAGTATATACTAGGTACAATTAATTGTAGTATGGACTTGAATTGTAATTTTTTTTAGTATAATACTACAATTCCGGTCTGACTTGTAGTATAGTATATAATGCGATACTATACTATACTATACTATTATACTACAATTCATTATAGAATAGAAGGACACGTTGCCCTGTACCGAATAGTATGGTGCATACATACAAAGGGAAATCAAGTTCGGTGAGTTGTCTGATGAGTTTGATAGTATAGATGATTGGTCATATGCTGCAACAACAGCGTGTATGAATGTCACAAAATGAATGTGACAGTAATACGTTACATTAGAGTGAAATTCACACGGTTGTCCGTTGCATGCGATTTTGCATGCCGGTCGTTCAGTCAATCTTCGTCAACACGGCCGCATTTCTACTTAAAGCCAGACTTTTGAAACTTGGCGGGAAACCAGAACCTATAGCAAACTGAAGCGGTTTAACGCCAACGCGTGATATATTCTTCAGATGGTTTAAATCAATTAGTAATCCGCGCCCTCTATCCACGCAAATTGCTTCACACTCCACGCAATAGCTCGAAACCAACGCAAGAGTGTTTTGAAACATCTTTCTGCAGCTAAGACACAACGGAGGATCAGCAGACCTGTCTGAATTCAACAAAACAGCGACCTTTTCACTTTTGCGTGGCAAATTGGGTAAACGAAATTGTGCCGCTTAGAAAATATTTAGGGATAGCCCATAAACCACTACGCGGATATGCTCTTTTCTCTTCTAATAAGCGCCCATTCTAGACGAAGGTTGATAAAGCAGTCGCCCTCTCCAATAAGCTTCCACCTTTGTTGAGTACCAGGTAGTACTAACACTATTTAGTGATGCTAGGTTGCTGGCAGAACTGAGGGTGCCCTAGGATATGCGGCTGAAGTCTGAATATATTGTAATATTTAGTTTTAATACTTAGGAACTCACTCGCTTCACGACGGTATGCCTCGCAATTTGACTTGATAACGGTATTCGACTTGTAGAACGTTTCTCTTCGCGTAGCTTCTGATTATTGTAGCTGGCGCATTAAAATACCGATGTCGCAAAAACGCTATAAGTGACGTCTTCAATTGCATGTTTTTAAATTGTCTATTTTGCTTATCTAGTTTGCACTCGGAAGTATTTCTTATTCAAACAAGATGTTCCGGCGAATTTATGAGAAATTGGACTGTTAGCTGACAATGCCACGCTACCAACCTTTTACGTTTGATTTGCGTTGTACATGAGGCAAGTTATGATGATGTGCGTGCGGCGCTTGTGCGTGGTTTAGCAGCTGTCTATACCGGGCCGCTTCATGAAGAAACAGCTACAGAAAAACTTCAATAACTGTCGCAGAGATGTAGAAGAATGAGTGCTTCATTTAGAATCGGTGTTAACGATCCGAACGGTAGCTGCAAGATGAGTCAGTCATGAATTAATTGGCGCATAGATGGGACCTTTTAAGCATTGCGCTGCGCGAATAGCGTTTCCGATCGGGCATTGCGCTCTGTTTAGGAAAGCACGGTGGTGGTATGCTGTGCACGTTTTCGCTGTCGTTGGTCGCGAGTCTCGCGAACACTACGTTTTCAAATGCCCAGTAGGC
This sequence comes from Linhomoeus sp. GSCO2_2, assembly GCA_030248115.1. NCBI lineage: Eukaryota > Metazoa > Nematoda > Chromadorea > Monhysterida > Linhomoeidae > Linhomoeus > Linhomoeus sp. GSCO2_2. The sequence goes on along the minus strand of JASAMZ010002108.1, from coordinate 8,676 downwards.
TTTGTGTGTGTGTGTGTGTGTGTGTGTGTGTGTGTGTGTGTGTGTGTGTGTGTGTGTGTGTGTGTGTGTGTGTGTGTGTGTGTGTGTGTGTGTGTGTGTGTGTGTGTGTGTGTGTGTGTGTGTGTGTGTGTGTGTGTGTGTGTGTGTGTGTGTGTGTGTGTGTGTGTGTGTGTGTGTGTGTGTGTGTGTGTGTGTCACAAAACTAGACACGACGGTTAGTGCTACCTAATCAGCGGAATTCGCTGGGTAACGTGCCGTTGTCCGTTTCTGTTGTGAATTTCGCTATTTCGAGATATTTACAATTAAAATATGAAAATGTCACAAATGACACTTTTATTTACAAGTCGTATCGGCAAAGTTTTTGCTGAAATGGAAAGGGTATAAGACGCGATGAATTTGTGACATAGTTTCGTATTTTAGAATTCACGAAATTAGGGCTATTTTCAAGGGTTTTGTCAACAAGCTTTGTCTAAAAACTGTGGCACCACGTTTGCATCAGTGTAACCTTGAGTGCGTGCGCGCGATAATGTGCACTGGATAGTGAAGTGCCGGTACGACATTTAGCCGATAATCTGGTGGAGTATAGCCGCAATTGGTCTTGGATTTGTTCGTGGTACCTGATCCACATATGGATAAGAAGAATCGCCGCAGGCACTCTTTGCGTTTATAATTGTGTCAACTGATCCATAAATGGATCAGAGAAATTCGCCGCAGGCACACAGTGCAATAAAAGCGTCTAAATGAGACGACGCCCTATTGAAAAGGGTATAAATGGGACGACGCCCTATTGAAAAGGGTATAAATGGGACGACGCCCTATTCTTTTGGGCTTAGTGCTCGATGCATCCACACAAAGATTAGTTGAAATTTAAACTGCTTGAAATTGTCGAAATTTAAAAATTCTGACAAAAACCTTGAAAATACACCTAAATTCTTTAATTATAAAATCTAGAACTACTTGCTAAATACTTGGCAGACTATGCCCGACACAACTATGCAAAGACATTTTAAAATTTAATTTGGAATTGTTGAAATTTGAGGATCTTAACAAAAAATATCCCAAATTTCGTTAATTGTAAAATCAGAAACTATTTGCTAAATACTTGACAGACTATGCCCAATGCATCGCCGCAAAGACGTTGTGAAATTTAAGCTGTTTGAAATTGTGGTAATTAGGGAATTTTGACAAAAACCTTGAAAAAATCCCAAAATTCGCTAATTACAAAGCTTAGAACGGGTTGCTAAATACTTGGCATCCTATGCCCGACACAACCATGTAAAGAAATTATATAATTTCAGCTGTTTAAAATTGTCGAAATGTGGGGATTTTGACAATACCCTTGAAAATATCCCTAATTTCGTTAATTATAAAATCTGAAATTATTTGATAAATACTTGGCAGACTATGATCGACACATCCGTGAAAAGAAAATTTGAAATTTAAGCTGTTTGAAATCAAAATTTGTGGATTTTAATAAAATCCTTAAAAATATCCTAAATTTCGTTAATTATATTCGCTGAAACTATCTGCTAAATACTTGGCAGACTATGCTCGATACATCCGTGCAAAGAAGTTTTCAAATTTAAGCTGTTTAAATTTGTCAAAATTTGGGAATTTTTGAAAAAACCTTGAAAATATCCCTAATTTCGTTAATTATAAAATCTGAAACTATTTGATAAATACTTGGCAGACTATGCTCGACACACCCGTGAAAAGAAATTTTGAAATTTAAGCTGTATGAAATTGTCGAAATTTGTGGATTTAAACAAAATCCTTAAAAATATCCTAAATTTCGTTAATTATATTCGCTGAAACTATTTGCTATATACTTCGCAGACTATGCTCGATACATACGTGCAAAGAAGTTTTGAAATTTGAGCTGTTTGAATTTGTCGAAATTTGGGAATTTTGACAAAACCCTTGAAAATATCCCTAATTTCGTGAATTCTAAAATCCGAAACTATGTCACAAATTCATCGCGTAGTATGCCCTTTCCATTTCAGCAAAAACTTTGCCGATACGACTTGTAAATAAAAGTGTCATTTTTGACATTTTCATATTTAATTGTAAATATCTCGAAATAGCGAAATTAGCAACAGAAACGGACAACGGCGCGTTACTCAGCGCATTCGACTCCATTGGGTGGCACTAACCGTCCTGTTTAGTTTTGTGACACACACGGACACACACACACACACACACACACACACACACACAGACCCACGAACAGACAATAGCGTCCGTATATATACTCGCCGCCCTGGGGGGCGGCGAACAAGCCGTGTGTGTAAAAAGTTCAACCTTTACTTTGTGTCTGTCATATCTCGGTGAACAGTACAGTGAATTTCATTCGCATAATTAGCCGTATCTAGAGAAGGTATCATGAAAACGTGTACCACAATTCAAGTGCAGCTACAATATTACCACGATACGGTTGTCTGTACAACTGATCTAAAGCTCAGTGATATCGCCGCGTTCGCTATATGGTATCGGCATGATACGACGCCGTTCATCCGAAGTTTTATACCTGTGGGAATACGCAACATCGAACAAAAAAACTTGCCAACTGTTTAGTGTAGTCGTTCTCTACCAGGAACTTCGTTTGGTGTACGTACAGTAATTCTGTGCTATGACGCTTTTGTCAATTTGTAGAATTTTGGCAAATTGTGGCGTATTTCTGTAAAATTCCACAATTGGAAACAATTTCTTTTGTGTTACAAATTATCCGCGGTCTATGCTCTTTCCATTTCTGAAGAAATTTCGCCGCTAGTCCATCAGGCGAAAAAGTCGATTTTCGACATTTTAATATTTTGATTGTAAATGTCTCTGAATTGCAATATTTCAAAAATGTAGAACCATGTCACTAATTCTTGTTGGCTTATAACCTTTTAATTTCTGCATTCACATTCTTCAATAACTGACGTTCTATTGTTGTCAATTTATGGAATTTGGACAAATAATAGAGTATTTCTATGAAATTCCACATTTTAAAAAATTTCTTTTGTGTTACAAATTATCCACGGCCTATGCTCTTTCCATTTCTGAAAAAATTTCGCCGCTAGCTCATCAGACGAAAAAGTCGATTTTCGGCATTTTAATATTTTAATTGTAAATATCTCCAAATTGCAATATTTCAAGACTGAAAAACTATGTTACAAATTCTTATTGGCTTACGACCTTTCAATTTCTGCATTCACATTCGTCAATAAATGACGTTCTATTTTTGCCAATTTATGAAATTTCAACAAACAAATGCGTATTTCTATCAAATTCCACGTCGACAAAAAATTTCTTTTGTGTTACAAATTATCAGCGGTCCGTGCTCTTTCCATTTCTGAAGAAATTTCGCGGCTAGCTCATCAGGTGGACAAGTCGATTTTCGACATTTTTGAATTTTAATTGTGAATATCTCGAAAATGCGAAATTAGCAACAGAAACGGACATCAGATCCGTACTCAGCGACGTCGACTCTACTTGACCACACATGTCACATATTTAACTTCGGTGCCACAAACGGACACACAGACAGACAGACAGACAGACAGACATTGTCATCCGTATATATACACCTCGCCGCGCTGAGGCGCGGCGAAAAAAAATAAGCGCCCAGGGCGCTTATTGGAGGATTTACGGTATCCCATTTTAGAGCATCTCCGAAGACCCGGAGGAGGAGACGTTGGAGGGGCTGGAGAGGGTTTCCTCCAAGCAAGCCATCCAACACAACAGTGGCAGCAGCAGCACCACTGGAGTGTACAGCGTGCTAAAGGAGGAGAACTTCTACCTGAGGACGCAGCTGCAGCGCCTCCTGCAAGAGCTCCACTTGAAGGAGGAGCTGGTTGGTTCTATGTTTTATGCCTTAATGGTACTGATTTTTTTCGCCCGGCCTCAGCCGGGCGAACCCCTACGAGAGCTTATCGTGCGTGCGTGCGTGCGTGCGTCCGTCCGTTAGTCACGCTCTCAGATCTCGGCGTTGGAAAGTCGTAGGAAGGAGATCTTGGGCTCTACGGAAAGGTCTCGACTTACTGGTAATGTCGCTAAGAGACTTCGAAATTCAAAAGTTTGAATTGCGCGCGCTACAGTAATCCAAAGGTCAAAACGGAAAACGGCTCTAACTCGCTCGTCTTACGTCGTAGAGCGGCGCGCGATAGGTCAACTAAAAGGTCTCGACGTGCGCTTTCGTTTGGCATTAAAACTTTTGTTAATTACGCAAACACGCAACACGAAAAGCGACATTCTTGCGTTTTTAAGGCAGAAATCGCTCTAACTCGCTCAGCGTGCGTCGTAGGGAGACGATCTTGGGTTGGTTGGATAGCTCCCGACTCACTGATCATTTGTTCTTCTATTGGTCGAAACTCAAAAGTTTGAATTTCGGGAGCTACAGTAACCCAAAGGTTTAAAACGCGAAACTTATCTAACTCGCTCGTCTTCCGTCATAGAGAGACGATCTTGAGTTCGTTGAATACATTTCGGCACACTGATAATTCCGTTAAGAGAACTCGAAATTCAAAAGTTTGAATTGCGCGCGCTACAGTAACCCGAGGGTCCAAAACGCAAAACGGCTCTAACACGCTCGTCTTACGTCGTAGAGCGGTGTGCGATAGGTCAACTAAAAGGTCTCGACGTGCTCTTTCGTTCGGCATTAAAAGTTTTCTTAATTACGCAAACACGCAACACGAAAAGCGACATTCTCGCATTTGTAGCATAGAAATCGCTCTAACTCGCTCAGCGTGCGTCGTAGGGAGACGATCTTGGGTTGGTTGGATAGCTCTCGACTCACTGATCATTTGTTCCTCTATTGGTCGAAACTCAAAAGTTTGAATTTCGGGAGCTACAGTAACCCAAAGGTTTAAAACGCGAAACTTCTAAAACTCGCTCGTCTTCCGTTGTTGAGAGACGATCTTGAGTTTGTTGAATAGGTTTCGGCACACTGATCATTCCGTTAAGAGACGTCGAAATTCGAAAGTTTGAATTTCGCGAGCTACAGTAACTCAAAGGTTCAAACAGCAAATCGCCCCTAACTCGCTCGTCTTACGTTGTAGAGCGGCATTCGTTCGACCGTTTGAAAGCTTACGTGGAGGCAGTTGTTGAACGGTCATTCCTAAAGAAATACTTTTGTTTTTTAACCCCTTGTCTTACGAACAACTTTACCTGCTAAAAAAATTAATCCCGGGCGATCCCAATGTTGCCTTGCAACAACCGCTCAGAAATGCGTGTGCCTTGCTCAAAAAATTAATCCCGGGCGATCCCAATGTTGCCCTGCAAGAACCTCTCAGAAAGGAGCGTGTCAGAAGTAGCGCATGAATAGTGAACTCCGGGCGGGCGCGCGTCATATCGGAAAGGCTTCGAAATACTTTACAAAAGTATCCACTCTTTTACTCTTCCACTTTAAAATACTCACAAACCACTCTGTATTAATAAAACAACTCAACTTTTTTAAAACAGCTTGTTGGCCAGTTGATGCATTGATGGGTGAAGACAATTCAGTGATGGAAATGGAAAGCAGTGGACTCAGTTTCTGTTACATAGGCCGTTGAACAATGAGCAGGGTAGGTTAGCTCGGTATTGCACACACACAGCGAGGGTGAATCGTTAACATTGTGCCATTTCTATGTAGACACCCACCGTTACCATTCAGTCCACTAACTGCGTGCTTTGGTTTCTCGCTGTGAGAATTCAGTCTACCCCTTATTGTCAAAGCACAATTGCAACAGGGTGTACCGACATACAGACAAGACAGTCAATTGAAGTTGATGTCTCCCCAACCAACACCAATGGCCAACTCTCGCCATCTTCCCTGTCATTATACAGTTGTAAGCAGCTCCAACACTCCCCCAATGTCCCCCATACGTGGGGAAGATTGGGCCTTCAGGCCAGAAACCACAACCCTCCATCTTAGTCTCTATTTCTCCCACTCTCCCTCTCTCTTCGCCTCAATTGACACGGCGGCCGACCGCTTTGGCATCGTCGTCGTCCTCGTCGTCGCGTACATCGATTTTGCCCTCTCTCTCTCTCTGAGAAAAGCCTCCGCTTGTGTTCCCTAACTAGACGGCGGCGGCCGCCTATTCGGGTCTTGTTCCGGGAAGGGAGGGAGGTAGTCTACTGCTAGCCCCCCTTTACTCACTCACCTCGCCTTCAAATCATGCCCTAGCAGGCAGAGGCGTGTGAGTGCGAGCGAATAGCTACCGTGTTCCTGGAATAATTGGTCTTGGACTGAAAAGCAAAAGTGCGAATAGGGCTGGCGCCTGAAAACATACTGTCTGTGTAAGAGCCCACCCCCCAGTAGGTTGTGGGTGGGGGGGGGGAGTTGGTGACGGGTAGGTAGGTGGATATCTAATGACTCCTCAAGACCTCGAAAGGTTCAGACTACAGATAGAGAAGATTGTTGAAAAGAATCAAAAGGCGAAAAAATGTGACAATTTTTGGCATTTCCTCATATTATTCCAGCCCCCCCCCCCTTCTCCACCAGAATGCACGTACATATGCCATCTTAAGGGCTGGTCATGGCACCAATTTGTTCTTAATACGAGTCAGTGCTTCGCGCCATTGTGTGATGCGTCTATTAGAGAACTACGGTAGCCCGGGACCTCCGCCATCGCCGCTTCTTGTGCTGCTGCGCAATCGACTTAATGCACTGCTTCTAGTAGAGAGGGAGCCAGCCGGGGGGGAGGGTGGCCTGGTCTCATGCGAACGTGTGTGTGTGTGTGTGTGTGTGTGTGTGTGTGTGTGTGTGTGTGTGTGTGTGTGTGTGTGTGTGTGTGTGTGTGTGTGTGTGTGTGTGTGTGTGTGTGTGTGTGTGTGTGTGTGTGTGTGTGTGTGTGTGTGTGTGTGTGTGTGTGTGTGTGTGTGTGTGTGTGTGTGTGTGTGTGTGTGTGTGTGTGTGTGCGCGCGGGTGTGTGTGACTCTACATACGTGAGAGAAATGGGCCGCCCGCCCTGCCATACTCTCGCTTAGCTGGAGGGAGAGTGGTGGACTGGGGGGGGGGGGGGGGGGAGGTGGTCCTGACAACGAAAGGGGCTGGGGGACTCTGCTAACTTGCGCCGACTAGCGAGTAGGCAGGCCTCCAGCCTCCGAATTCTAGTAGGGTACTACGCGCCCCGACTTTTGCCCGCTTGGACGAATCCCGCTGCGGCCAGCCATCAAAAACTTCGTCTTCAGCGGCCATTCAACCCTAGCTGTGGAGTCTGGTGTTCGAGAGTTGCTTCGTTTGTAGCTGGCGAATTGTTTGAAGATGTGTGCAGCGAACCGCTCTCACTACAGTGGGTAGGTGGTGTGGAGCGCTTGCGACGTCAGATCAAACGCGCAGTCGATATTCGCGTCAGTCTTTGTTCATCGCACTCTGTTGCTTGCCAGCGCGAAAATTCAACACACCCGTGGACACCAGACAGTTAGCATGACTGGCCCTTTGAAAGCCCCTCCCACCCCCCCTCCCCGCCCCCCCCCCCCCCACCCGTCTCGCTCGTACTTGCGCTCAAGCGCCTGTAGCTTGCTCTGAAGTCGAGAGTGGCTCAGTGTTGGTGCCGGGCCGGAACGTTACTGTGCGTACGCTCGCAATGGAGCGGGAGGGACCGTCTCTTCATAAACAGCAGGTTGAGTTTACGCCAATGGATGGTAGTACGCCAGCTGCCTGCTGCAAGTGTCACCGTCGAAGCCACGTCTTTCAAACGCTATCGGACGTCGGGCTGTCACGTCCAATCTACTGCTCTACAGAGACTCGAGAACGTACCTCAAGGGTCTCCACAGAGGGACTTCTGTTGGGCTGGCGATTCGCTGGCGGCGCGCGTGGGCCATATTGCTGGTAGTGCTGTTGTTGCACCGGGACTGCATCCTGTGGTTGTCCGAATTGAGCACCGGAGGAGGAACCGCCGCTCGCGCCAGTGGACTCGGCCACTACGCCCCCTTGGAAGGAAGAGGAGGAGGAGGAGGACGGCTGCTGCAGATGGGCATGGAAGTGAGCTGTGGAGGCCACCGGCCTGGAATAGCCCAAGGGCGTCTGCTGCTCCAAGACTGGGCTGGTGGCCGCGTCACTGGAGCGCCTCTGAGCGAGCTGCTGCTGCTGCTGTTGCTGCTGTTGGATCTGAAATGAGTTTAGCAACTCTATAACCTGCCTTTTGATTCCTTGAAGTTAGAGCAGTATTGATGGCCAGAAGCCTGGATGTATCAAGCGGCTCGCCAGGCACACACTGGTGCACAGTTCAAACAGCGGCTGCAGCTAGGAAAGCGCGCTACACTCCACTGCGCTGGCGCTAAAGGCAGCGGTGTCGCAAACTTCCTAATTGCTTCAGCCGACGAGGGGAGTGACTAACTGGCCGAGCGGCCTCCCACCACACCCCCCCCCCCCCCCATCGTCGCACAGACGGACAAGGAAGGGGGAGGGGGTGGGTGGGTGGGGGAGGAGCTGCCTGGCGGAGACAGGAGCCCAAACGCAGTAAGAACAACGGACAGAGGACGCCGCCGGCCGGGCCGCGAGAGGCGGAATTGCACCGGACCGGACGACAAACCGGATCACCGCGCAGGGCCCCGCCCCGCCCCCCCCCACCGCGCCCAAATGAGCCAGGAAAGACGACGACGGTGGTGGTGGCTGGGTGGGGAGCCTCGATATCCCCCGGGAGGGCGGCGTCGATCGCCGGCCGACGTAGCCGAGGAAAAGTGATTCCGTCTGTCTCTGCTCTGCTCTCT
>JASAMZ010002105.1:0-39482 GCA_030248115.1 Linhomoeus sp. GSCO2_2 | reverse complement strand
GGTGAAAACTGATAATCATTCCAAAATTATAGCTTGCCCATGAAGACATTTTAGGCACAAGATCCAGACAAGACAACCCTCCAAAGTGCTGAGCGGACAGAAAGTCGTTCAACTCTGACAAATCCCATATCGACCTTGGATACCTACTTGCGATCGATCAACTCGGACAAGTGAAAGTCCATTATCAGCCTGAACCTATGCGGCTCCATGGCGACGGAAAGAAGGCTAATTACCAACGGTCTATCATTCTTGAGCCTACAAATTATCAGACAAATCCATTGAAGGTAAACCCAGCTTGAAACAGCAACAAATACCCCTCCTCTAACATATTCACGACATATTGACCCTTAGCTCAGACTCCACCCAGGAACAACTTTCCCAATACGGTAGGTGCTCTTTAAGCCACCCTACTAGCGCATCATCCACCTGTCTTTCGCCTCTGTAAAAGTCCACGAATGGGCCGACGAGTTCGGCGGGCTTCTCCCTAGCTGCCCCAAACCGAATCTGCTGTTCGGCCTTGGCGCCGCCTGCTCTGCGGTGGGCGCCTGTCTGGCGAACTTCCAGGGGACACTCTTGCCGCGTGTGGCCACAGACGCTGTAGTGTAGCGCTTGGCGGAAAAGGCGACCCGACCAGCCAACGAACTCACCGCCCTGCCGCTGGAAGACGTACCTGCCATTAACAAAGGCATTCTTTACATGCCTTCCAAAGCCAGAAACGGCAAAAACCCCAAAATTCTCGGACAGAAACTCAGAAAAGCCTAATCAACGCTTGAAAAACGTCGTCCCACTGCAGGCATAGCGGCCTTCTGCATCTGCATGCGTCGGAAGGCCAAGTCAGACAACCCGGGCACTTCCACGCGCACAGCAGGCCGTAATGATCGCAACCGCGACGAGCGATCCACTTCAACTAAGCGTTGAGTCACGCTTAGCCGTCCGCCTCGCCACTTCTTCTCTTTCACTAGCTTCCTCGAACCCTCCTCCTGTGTGAGGTTCTGCTATTCTAGCCAAATTCCGAATTCTTTCGATTCCTTCAACGAGATCTATTCAGTCTCGGAAATCTCCGATTTTACGTGAGCAAACCCTAGAATGACGAGATTCTCCCGAACGAACCGCCCAAGAGAACACTCCATTCCCAAACGCTGACAGCGTACTGTAGACACGAATTTTGAACTACACTCCGGCAAAACTCAACTTCAAGCTTTCTACGCAAGGGACAGCAAGGGACTACGCGATATAGTCGACGCACTTTGCATCCTCATATCTTTTGCGTCAAAACATTACTGTAGGCTATGCCGATAATTCAAATTATGCGGCAACTTCTGCCCTGTCGATAATCGACGGAGTAAGCCTGTCAGTGGAGAAACAGCGATTGGCTATGCTACCGTTACTTGCTTAGCTAGCTACCTTGGGTCGAATGACTATCGTGCTCAAGCACATATCGATCCAAATCACACCTTCTGTTTCAACGGCGAAGTTCAAAACCGAAACAAGAGTTCCATCCAAACAAGGCCAAAAGCCAGAACATCACGGCGAGTCCAGCGGACAAAATGGCAGAAGTGAAAGCAGAAAAGGTTCACTCAGGAGAAGAAAGCGACAGAAAAGAAACAAATCAGCGAACTGGTATATACAGTGCACTTCTAGAAGGCACTTGACCATCAAACTTGTCACATCAGGAGACAACAGGTATGTGAAACCAAAACTTAGACAATGAGAGGAGTGGAGCCACCGAAATACCATAAGTGGTCGAGATCAGCAACCGAAGAAAACTTGAATCTCCTGTCTTCAGGCCGACGACGTGTGGCAGTTGGGGCAGCGATAGCTGACGTTCTGCAAGCACAACTGTAACGAGTGGACCCACACACTACACTATTCACCGACAACAAGCGACAAGTGTTTACGTTATGCTATGTGACAAAACAAAATATGGAACTAAACTACTATGGTCGGTTCCCACCTTCTTCTTGGCGCAGCAGCACAGATAGGTCCACCAGGGGTAGACGCGAACCATGTAGGGCCAACCACACTCGGGACACTCCTTCTCCTTCGACTCCTGAGGGACTCCAAGTTGCTGCCGCTGGATTCCTTGCAGCGGTCTGAAGAGCAAACGCTGTTACAGATGACTGTTTTAAGGTGGTACCACTACTACCGACTCCACTAGGTTAAGATGCGGCGCTATGTAATTGAAAAGCACGCTGTAGATCTCAGAAACAACTTACGCGTTAATGCTTGGGTTGGCCTCTTGCTGCCATGCAGCTTGGGGAACGACGACTGGCTTGCCGGACATGCGGCTAGCTGTAGGCTGAACTGGGGGTTTGCTGGGCTGCAACTGTGGCTCGGGAGCAGACACTGGGTGGGGAGACTCCTCTTTGACAGGCAGTGGGGGATGTGGAGCAGTCAGAGGCTGGGCCAACTCCTCTTTCCGAGCCATCTGTGTCTGCAGATTCTTCACTCGATAGAAGAGAATCATGACCCCTTTCCCTTTAATGAAACAGCACGCGCCCAGCAGGTCGCCATTGAAGACCGTGAATAGGCAGTCGAGGAAATTGCGCTTTTTCGAGCGACACTCAGCCATGTTTTGAATTCTGGCGGCATAGTGAGCTCGGCAGGTCCTACCCAACTCCGCAGGGTCCTAGAATACAGGAACGACGATCAATGACCTATTGTTCAGTATCTCATAAAGTGAAGCAATTCAAGCCCTAAACCAAACCAGCTTTCCCAAAATATGCTTGAGGGCTGGGACGCTGTCAAGGCTCGCTCCGTCAGGAATCTCTGCCAGAGCTGGTGATTTGTGGCCACTGCGGCGAGCTGACTTGACAGCTTTGATAAGCGCCCTGGTAGATGACATACTGGACTGCAATTGAACTGGCTGGTCCAACGCCACTTCAATCGACAGACCTTCGAAGGGAACATTGGGATCATCCTAGAAAATATTAAACCTCGTCTCATAGCCAATAGGGCCACGGTACAGTATCCTACACACGGTTACACCATAAAGCTTAACCGAAATCTTGGTGATCTGGAAAAGCTGACGCTTTGCTTTGGTGACGTATTCGCCCTGCGCGAGCTTCCAACCATAGACGCCAAAAGTGCCGCAGTACAGACCACTCTTCAGAATTGTCAAACATGAGGTCCGACTCCCACAGTGCCACTGAATTGGTAGCCAAATTGGACAGTATGACTGTAAAACCAAAGTTACATAGTTGCTCTTACTGAGCACCTCATCATTGCGAATCAGCTGAGCCAGCCCTGGCAGCGCTTCCGCTGAAAATCTCGTGTTGCAAGCCTCCAGCGCTGCAAACTTTTCATTCCGCTCTAGGGCCTGCACAATTTCTTCCTTGCCTTTATTGAAGAATTCGTTGTCATCAGCCGACCATCCGAACTCCAGCTCGCACCATCGCTAAAGAGCAGTTGAGGGCAGATTGAACTGGTATAAAGCCATGCAAAAGATTTTGCAAACCAACAGAGATAGAAATCTTGTGGTCGCCATCGCCACTGCAGACGAAGCTAAAGCGAGCCCGGCCGTCATCCGACGTTTCGAAAGGGAGGATCTGACCCAAGGAAGCGCTCTTTTTCATCAGATGTTGACGTGTGGGGTGGCCAACGTCGCTCTAAGCACCAATAGGTCGGGTGACTGCTGACTGGTGGAGTGGTTTCCAGCCAGCATAACATACATATGTGGCAACTGTCTGTGCCCTGTGGCAACTAACCATCTCACCTTGAGGCCAATCTCCGTTTGGTAGCACTGGACCTCAAATGGGCCTCCGACAGAGCTGGTGCGAATGGAGAAAAGCCTGCGGCGACGGACCAAGTGGCGAGCAGCCAACGAAAAGGCCTCCTCATCAACCACTTCCACGCCAGTGGGACTACCCGCAAGCAGCGCAAGCAAAGGCATTGCACGGGCCACTTTGGTACTGACGCTGTCTTCATCCACGAGCTCAGCGAACTTAGACGTGTCGCCCGCCAGCGTGTCGACTGGTGGCAGGAGCTCGTAGCAGTTGACGCCGCCCCTTTCCACCTGCAGCAGTCACACTGGTGAAGTTGGGCAGTCCATGGGCCCCTGCGATAACTTTGTAACAAGCAGACTGACCACGACGTGCAGGAGTCCACCGTACCGTTTCAACTGGCGCTTCCAGAAGCCCAGGTAGCGCCCCAGTGGCTGGAGAACTGTACATACAATGGATGAACAACGTCTTCAGGTGGGCATCAAAAGACACGTCATTGGACTGACACCAATGACCAAATCAATCATGGAAACAGCCACCAAAACTGCGCCACTACGGTTCAAGCACGTCACGATTCAACCTTGAACGCTACTCACCCTGCGTGTACATCTGGGCGAACGTGTAGCCGGTCCACAAGGCCGATTCGTCAACCCCATAGTCTGAACAAGCTCAGTGTTGTCGCTCCAAGTGTTGACACACCCCTGCGTATGGTGGCGTTGTGTTCTCTCACCTCGGGCACAGCAATTCTTCCAGTACAACTCGCACTTGGAGTCACTGGCAACCCCGTCCACAGTAATCTATTCGGGTATGGATGGTTGAGGGACTTGTTCTGGCACAGCAGTCCGTTTTGTGGTCTTGTGTGATCGTGATGAGGAAGACGCTGCAGTTATACAGGGGTTTTTTTATCCAGCAAATCGAAAATCTTTATAAGTTTTGTGTGAGTTAACCTAGACGAACGTAACTTGCACAGGATAGACACAAAACTATACCATTACATGTGTTACAAAATGGCTTGATTTCACAACTAACTCCACAAGTTGTGGCAGGTCAAAGCTGGAGTCCCAAATTGCCTGATAGTGCCCCACTGGAAAGTCTATAACTCTTGCAACAGGCGGCAAATTTTCACGCGACATACACCGTTAAATGCAAAAGAAAATGAGCTTTCACATGTCGCAAAGAGCGACTCTGCAGCTTAGATAACGCCAATGTTACAATTCGTCAAAGTTGGCCAGGAAGTGCCACGGCGGAAACTTCCTTGTTGAGTGCCGCCAGTGCTGGACAGCCCGCCCGGTGGCACTTTCTGGCCAACTTTGACGAACTGTAACATTGGCGCTACTTAAGTTGTAGAGTCGCTCTTTGCGGCATATGAAAGCTCATTTTCTTCTGCACGGTGCAAATCGCGTGAAAATTTGCCGCCTGTTGCAAGAGTTATATACTTTCTAGTGGGGCACTATCAGAAAATTTGACCGGCCACAACTTGTGGAGTTATAGTTGTGAAATCAAGCAATTTTGTAACACATGTAATGGTATAGTTTTGTGTCTATCGTGTGCAAGCTGCGTTCGTCTAGGTTAACTCACACAAAAGTTAAAGATTTTCGATTTGTTGGATTAAAACAAGCTGTGTGTGTAAAAAGTTCAACCTATACTTTGTGTCTGTCAAATGTTGGTGAACAGTATAGTGAACTTTGTACACGTCGTTAGCCGCATCTGGAGAAAGTGTCTTGAGAATGTGTACCTTAATGCCATGTGCAGCTATCCCCACGATACGGTTGTCTGTACAGCTGATCTGAAGCTCAGTGATATCGCCGCGTTCGCTATATGTTATCGGCATGATACGACGCCGTTTATCTGATGTTTCCTACCTGTGTGAAAACGCCACATCCAACAAAAAACTTGCCAAAAGTTTGGTGCGAGCGAATTCCTGTGTTCAGCGTACGCATTTCTGTTTCGGAGTGCACATTCATCGTTATCATCAATAAACAGCTGTTCTGGCCATTAGACGAAAATCTCGATTTTGACATTTATTTAAAATTTTAATTCAAATATCTCGAAATTGGAATTTATTGAAAATGTAAACCTATGTCACAAATTCTTATTGGCGTACGGCCTTACCATTTCCGCGTTCAAATTCGTCAAAAAACGACGTTCTATTTTTGTTGATTTATGGAATTTTGAAAAATAATCACGTATTTCTGTTAAATTCTATATTTGCAAAAAATTTCTCTTGCATTACAAATTATCCGCAGTCCATGCTCCTTCCATTTCTGAAGAAATTTCGCCACTATATCATCAGGTGAAAAAGTCGATTTTCGACATTTTCATGTTTGGATTGAAAATATCTCGAAATTGCAATTTTAAAAAACTGCAAAACTGTGTCACAAATCCTTATTGGCACACGACCTTTCCATTTCTGCATTCAATTTTGTCAATAAACGACGTCGTATTTTAGTCAATTTATGCAAATTTGACAAATAATCGCGTATTTCTATTGAATTCCACATTTGCAAAAAATTTCTTTTGTGGTACAAATTATCCGCGGTCCATGCTCCTTCCATTTCTGAAGAAATTTTGCGGCTAGCGCATCGGACGAAAAAGTCGATTTTCGACATTTTCGAATTTCTATTGCGAATATCTCGAAAATGCGAAATTAGCAACACAAACGGACACCGGATCCGTACTCAGCGACCTCGACTCTACTTGACCACATATGTCACCTATTTTACTTCGGTGCCACGGACGGACGGACACACAGACAGACAGACATTGTCATCCGTCTTTATACACCTCGCCGCGCTGAGGCGCGGCGAAAAAACACCCTATGTTATGTAGCCGAAACTGGATACTTCAGATTCAGATAACAAAGTCTGGAGACTGGAGGGCTCTAGGAAATAGAGGCACGTAACCCACGGCCACGTCAAAGCACTGTCATTATAAAACTGCAAGAGTGAGGCTACACACCTTCAGCGACGACGTCGACGTAGTGGAACAGCAGGCCACTCAGCCACCATTTGTCACGGGAGAGGAGGAGAATGGTCAACACCGAACTCTCGGAAGACACCAGGACGGGACCACAGCGGTAGGTTTGCCAGGGCGAGGAGCGCGACTGCGACTTGCGCACCGGCTGCATGATGACCTGCTCCTTCTCGACGCTGGCCACTTTGGTCGTCTCGTTCTCGAACACCTGGAAAAGGCCTGGGATAAAAGGGCTGCTGGTTCTTTCGCACTTGTCAGCTGATGGATCTGATCTGCCTAGCGAAACGACAAACGCGATGCCTCGTCCAAGTCACACGACCTTGTCCTTGAGGTACTTTCGCTATGACCATACAGTTAGAAGAGAAAGGTTCTTCACTGGCGTCTATCGCAACCTGACCTTGATGTAGCAGGTGAGTGGCTCCCTGTTGTTGTACCCGTCGAGTTTGAGTCGCCAGTCGACGAAGTAGCGCTGAGGCGCCTTCAGGCCGGTAACTCTGGCGGTGAGCTCTAACCAGCACACGTTCCGGACGCGCACGATCTTGCGGTCGGCAATCGAGGGGTCATTCTCGAGACGGAGGTAGTTTCCATCCAAGTGAACTACAGCGACGTCCTCTTTCGAGGACACAAACAAACGACGACCCTCCACCGGCGGCCCACGTTCCGTCTGCGATGGCTGAATCTCTGCGGGCGCCGAGCCATCTGTATACATAGGTTTACTTATAGTCCACAGTATTCAGCACCTTATAGCACTTTTTATACTCCACAAAAAAGTGTGGAGTATATAGCGTTTGTGCGCGAAACGCAGAAACTTTGAGTCAACGGCGTTCGCGCGTGAAGCGGCCGATTTGCAAACGGTCTTTTGCGTTGGGTAGGCCTAGTAGGTGGGCAACCTGCACGACATATGGGGTCACGCTGCGGGACCCCGTTGGCGGGAAATTCAAAAATTTAAATTTTCAAAGTACTGAAAAATGGGTTAAACAAGGTAGAACTCGAAAAAGTTGCATATAATGGTATATACTATCTTTTGATATGTTGTAGTACTCGATAGTGCCGAACACGGAAAAAAAGAATTGGATCGCTGCGGGACCCATTTTGGCGCCAAATTTGAAAAATTCGCGAATTTTGGCCCCGGGTCGACTTTGACGGACTGCTGTGCGAGCTAGGTAGCAGCTAGAGCGGCGAGACCACTCTTGTTGCTCCTTCCCAAATGTCCTCTATCGAATGAGCCATGAACGGAGAAAATCGGCCGAAACACAAAAAACTTTCTTACACTGCGACTTTTTCGACTCCGGGGTCGAAAATTGCGATTTTCGCATTTCGGCGTCTATAGCGCTCGAATGCGTTCCCCAATCGTTCCAAAAGTGGTTTCAAACGATTCTGCGCTTAAATCTGGCCCAGAAAAGTATTTTTGAAAAATTTGCAGAGCTACAGTATCCCTGCCGCGTCGGTTTGAATTTTGGGTGTCGGGTCCACTTTCGCGACATTATACTCGATTTCGGGGTTTTCGAGGGCGCTGATTACGAATTTGGCATCCGTTCAGTGTATAGATGATGTTTGAACGTACCTACAGTCCCCCAACTGCAGAATTTCGTTTCTGCTAGTCCATAGGAAGTTAGGGGTGTTGTATGTTGATTCTGGGGTATTCTGGGATGTAGATCACGAATTCGGCATTAGTTTTCCGATTGGGAGTGTCGGGAGGCCACAACAGCAGATGAGTCACCGTGCGTAGGAGTTCAAATTTGTGGAGTATACTGCGTCCCCCGGACGACTTGCCTGGTTAGCACTTCACTTATCATGACACTTGTGGCACTTCACTTATCAGAGCGTATTGTGACTGCATGCCTTTAAACACACAACACGTACCGGGTTTTTCCGAAAAAGCGCCCCCCCCCAAACAAGCGCCCCCGGGGCGCTTATTTGGCATGCCTTTCCAAATAAGCGCCCCGGGGCGCTTATTTGGATATATGTAAGATTCTTTGACCAAAATGTGCATTTTGCTTCCTTGCGTTAACTGTTCACCTAGAAAATGTGGGTCTCAGGGGTCGATTTGAGCCTGACTTCTCCATTTTGTAAGAGAATTCAAACAATTATGTATTAAATACCAGTAAAATATGATTCTGTATACCTGTACTCGCCGATTATGCACCTCTGTTGAGCATAAGCTATGTAGTCCATGGAAGTGCCGAACAGATGCCAGATTAGACTTTCCAAATAACCGCCCCGGGGCGCTTATTTGGTTTGAGTCTGCTCTCGCCAGAAGTGCCAAAACTTAATTAGCGCCCCGGGGCGCTTTTTCGGAAAAACCCGGTACCAATACTAGACTGACATTTGTATAAGGTGGGTGATATACCTAAAACGAATTCCCTGTCACTGTCGTAGTCATAGTCCCAGTCAAAGCCGATGTCCTCGAAGTCGAACTCAATCCGACGCTTATGCTGCTGGTGACTGGAGCTGGAGCCGGAGCCGGTCCTGCTCTCTGGCGAATGACCCGATTCCGTCTGTGATGGTTGGAGCACTGCCGGCGCGGAGCCACCTGTATACAGCACACAGGCACGTAACCCACGCCAAAGCACTGTCGATGCAAAGCTGCAAGAGTGATGCTACACGCCTTCAGCGACGATGTCGACGTAGTCGAACAGCAGGCCACTCAGCCACCATTTGTCACGGGAGAGGAGGAGAAGGGTCAGCACCGCACTCTCGGAAGACACCAACACGGGACCACAGCGGTAAGTTTCCCAGGGAGAGGAGCGCGGGCGGCGCACTGGCCCCATGAGAACCTCCTCCTTCTCAACGCTGGCCACTTTGGTCGCCTCGCTGTCGAATACCTGGACAAGGACTGGGTTGAAGGGTTGCAGGTACTTTCGCTATGACCATACAGTTAGAAGAGAAATGGTGCGGGGGCTCTTCACTGGCGTCTATCACAACACAACCTGACCTTCATGTAGCAGGTCAGCGCGTCCCTGTTGTGATACTCGTCGAGTTTGAGTCGCCAGTCGACGTAATAGTGCTGCGGTGCCTTCAAGCCGGCAACTCTGGCGGTGAGCTCTAACCAGCAGACACGTCGGACGCGCACAATCTTGCGGTCGCCAATGGAGGGGTCTTTCTCGAGACGAAGGTAGTTTCCATTCAAGTGGACCACAGCGACGTCCTCTTTCGAGGACACAAACAAACGACGACCCTCCATCGGCAGCCAATTCTCGGTTGATGCGAAAGAAAGCACTCAACGGCAGATCTCGACAACAAACTAAAACAGTAGCATACTCTGGAGTGAATAGTAAAACGGGCAATAAGTAATCGGCGCTCAGCGCTCATTCTGCGCTCAGCGCTCAGTAATCGGCGCTCAGTTTGGCGCTCACCGACAAGACTCGATTTTCGAGCAATTCGAAACGTCTTTGGGTTGGCAAACAGTTCGGCAACGACCCACCGACAGTTACAGACACATTGGCACAAAAAAATTGCAGGAAACGTCAGCCACCTAACGATTTTCTCAATCCACTATTACGGTAGGCGCAGTTTTTGGCACTCCGCCGCTTGAAAAGCGAAGGAGTGCTATAGGAGCGGTAAAGCCCACAGTTAACACCAACAGGCCTGGCGCTCGCTACGAAGCACCTAGGGGGCCAAATTTTTATACTCCACAAAAAAGTGTGGAGTATATAGCGATTGTGCGCGAAACGCAGTAATTTGGATCGGATGGGGTTCGCGCGTGAAGCGGCCGATTTGCAAACGGTCTTTTGCGTTGGGTAGGCCTAGTAGGTGGGCAGGGTGGACACCAAACGGGGTCACGCTCCGAGACCCCGTTGGCGGGAAATTCAAAAATTTAAATTTTCAAAGTACTGGAAAATGGGTTAAACAAGGTAGAACTCGAAAAAGTTGCATATAATGGTATATACTATCTTTTGATATGTTGTAGCCCTCGATAGTGCCGAACACGGAAAAAAAGAATTGGATCGCTGCGGGACCCATTTTGGCGCCAAATTTGAAAAATTCGCGATTTTTGGCCTCGGGTCGACTTTGACGGGCTGCTGTGCGAGCTAGGTAGCAGGTAAGGCGGCGAGACCGCTTTTGGTGCTCCTTCCCAGATGTCCTCTATCGAATGAGCCATGAACGGAGAAAATCGGTTGAAACACAAAAAAGTTATTTTCCCGCAACTTTTTTGACTCCGGGGTCGAAAATTGCATTTTTCGCGTTTCGGCGTCTAAAGCGCTCGAATGCGTTGCCGAATCGTTCCAAAAGTGGTTTCAAACGATTCTACGTTTAAATCTGGTACAGATAAGTGTTTTTGAGAAATTTGCAGAGCTACAGTATCCCTGCCGCGTCGGTTTGAATTTTGGGCGTCGGGTCGTCTTTGCCATTATTATGCTCGATTTCGGGGTTTTCGGGGGCGCTGATTACGAATTTGGCATCCGTTCAGTGTATAGATGATCTTTGAACATAGATGTGCCGGATTTGCATGCTACCGTACTCCAAGTGCAGAATTTCGGTTCTGCGAGTCCATAGGAAGTTAGGGGTGTTGTATGTCGATTCTGGGGTATTCTGGGATGTAGATCACGAATTCGGCATTAGTTTTGCGATTGGGAGTGTCAGGAGGCCACAACAGCATAGGAGTCACTATGCGTAGGAGTTCAAATTTGTGGAGTATACTGCGTCCCCCGGACGACTTGCCTGGTTTTTAAAAGATAGCTTATGACGACGCGCAGCGTGCTCGGGGGGTGAAAAAATTTCGGCGGTGGAAGAATTTTGCGAAAATTCAAAAATTCGAATTTTTGCTAAGTAAAAAAAAATCACCCCACAATTTTCGCAATAGTGGACCGAATTTGGTGATTTTTGGATATGTTGTAGGCCCTTGGGTCCTCTAGGCGGCATCACCGGAACGGGCTTCCTAGGTGGTCCGACGCTGGAGTACGGTAGAAAATTCAAAATTTTAAATTTTTTTCCGACCTTTAAAAAATCGTAACTCGAGTTTGCGACAGTGGATCCTCGCCAATTTAATTTCTGACCTGGACACTTATATTACCTTTCATTCGACACCAAAACCGCCGAGATCGGTCTTGTCGTTCGGGAGATCCGCGGTCACAAAAGTCCCGGATCCCGAGCGGAAAATTCGGATTTTCGACTTTCTGTGGATTTTTGGGCTGGAAAGCGTGCCTTTAGCGGCAAATTGACCGTTGCATCGTGTTCCGCGTTAAAAGTTGGTCTAGGTGAAGTGTTTTGTCCATCTTGAGGTACCGTATCCCGGCCGCGCTGAATTTTTGAATCCCGGGGTCAAATTTTCGAAATTGAGTTTTCACTTGTTTCGGGGGTTTCCGACGACGCTGAACACGAATCCGGTGTTTGTTTTGCGGTTTGGGACGCCTTTACCCCGATTTCGGCACCCGGCCGGCCAAAAATTGGGTCCCGGGGTCGAATTTTCAAAATTGCGTTGACAGTTGTGTCTGGGCTTTCTGACGCCGCAGAACGCGAATCCGTCGTTTTGTTTGGCGATTTGCGGTGTATTTAGCCTGATTTTGAACGAATACTCACGCTCTGTAAAATTTTGCAAAATTCCGAAAATACCGTCCGCCATTGATTTTGCTGCGCCTACAGTACGCCGTCCATATAAGACGCGCTGAGAAAGGCGTCTACGCACGCGCAATCGAACCGAGTTATAAGAGCATCGTACTGTAGCACTACGGAAACCCACGCCGTCCACCCCAGCGGGGGAGCATTATTTGTCAAAATTACATAAATTGACAAAAATGGAACGTCATTCATTGACGAATGTGAATGCAGAAATGAAAAGGCCGTATGTCAATAAGAATTTGTAACATAGTTTCACAGTTTTAACAAACTGCAATTACGAGATATTTAGAATTAAAATTCAAAAATGTCGAAAATCGACTTTTTTCGCCCGGCCTCAGCCGGGCGAACCCCTACGAGAGCTTTTCGTGCGTGCGTTCGTCCGTTCGTGCGTCACGCTCTTAGATCTCAGCGTTGGAAAGTCGTAGGAAGGCGATCTTAGGCTTTATGGATAGCTCTCGACTCACTGGTAATGTTGCTAAGAGACTTCGCAGTTCAAAAGTTTGAAATGCGCGCGTTACAGTACCCAGAAAGTCAAAACGAAAAACAGCTCTAACTCGCTCGTCTTACGTCGTAGAGCGGCGTGCGATAAGTCAACTAAAAGGTCTTGACGTGCTCTTTCGTTTGGCATTAAAAGTTTTCTTAATTACGCAAACACGCATCACGAAAAGCGACATTCTCGCGTTTTTAACGCAAAAATCGCTCTAGCTCGCTCAGCGTGCGTCGTAGGGAGATGATCTTGGGTTGGTTGGATAGCTCTCGACTCATTGATCATTTGTTCTTCTATAGAACGACGACGACGATTGCCGAAACAACAACAACGGGTATGGAGTGGAGACAAATTGTACGGACGCCAAGGGCTTTGCCGTGAAGCAAACAACTAGGTGCACTCCTCAATTAGAAGTTTGGCAGCGTACAAGCTCTCTCGATTAGGACTACCTTTGCATCAAGGCGACCGCAAATCCTCCAATAACACCCCCCCCCCCCCCTCTGCTCTAGAGAGGTGGGGGGGGGGGGGTCATGATAGGACTTCGGTATGTGCGCACGTTTGTATTGTACTCGTTCAACCTTTGGTCGTCCACTACCCTAAGAGGTCCCGCCTATTCCGTGCGTTACCAAGGATTCCGGCTCGCTCCGTTGCGTTACCAAGATGGGTCCCGCCCGTTCAGTACGCTATCCAAAGAAGCCCCGCTCGTCCCGCACGTTACCCAAAGGAGCCAACTACATAGCTACACCAGTTAGGTTGATTGGCATCGCCATCAGAAAGTAGAGTACCACACAATTCATCCGTACCTCCAGTCGAACCGTAGAAGTCGGCGTTTTGCAGTGGCCGCAGTAGAAGACGCCATCGTTCAGCGACGTTGTCGATTGCAGAGGCGGTGTCGTGTGTATCGGTGGCGTCGACTGCAGAGAGAGCCCTCTGATAACCTGTCCGCTAGACTGATCGCGTCTAGGGCGCAGGATAGACCGGCGTCGCATTTCGGCTATCCTACAGAGGCGTACATCCCCCTCCCACCCCCTCCCCCCTTCGGGCGTTCCTTGCAATGGTTGCAGCGCTGTTCTACGCGCGCTCTGGCGGCCGCCCGCAGCCAATCCTTCAAATGCAATGGGATTCCGAAACTCGATTGAGCGACAAAGGCGAGAGATGTCTTGCCTTCCTCGTCGAGTACCTTGTGCGAATATTCCGGCATGTCGAAGCATTTGTCAGTCCAATCTGCCGTTAGCCAAATACTTCAGTTTGTGTTTCGTATGGTAACAAAAGAGGCACAACTGGGGGTTTACCCCCGAGCCACGGAATGGAAAAGGGTGATCCCAGCCCTATCGGCAGAGTTGGAAACCGTGATGACTCCACTCTGACCGCCGCGAAATATGAAAGGTAGCCTATGTAGAGGTGTCAGAGACAGGGATGTGGTTTTCCTTGGTATCCGTTAGGCGCCAACATCATGGGTTAGGCTCTGATTGAGATCCCAGAACAACCACAAACAACGAGGAGGAGGAGTACGCATGTGTTGTGTAACCTCCTGAGAGCCTAGCTGGCCGATTGGTCGTCTAAGCTCACTATATGCAGTGGGTTCCACTCATTTTTTCTTTTCTGTTACAGGGTAGTCTATGATGCTCCTGTGTGGTGCCAAGACTGTTCTGCAAGGGTTAGGCGGCCCCTCAGAGTAGTGTAGCCAGCCTACCCTAGGTGAGACTCTCTCAGAGTAGTGTGTCTTGCCGTCTAAGCTCACCATATGCAGTGGGTTCCACTCACTGTTGCAGGGTAGTCTATGATGCTCCTGTGTGGTGCCAAGACTGTTCTGAAAGGGTTAGGCGGCCCCTCAGAGTAGTGTAGCCAGCCTTCCCTAGGTGAGACCTCTCAGAGTAGTGTGTCTTGCCGTCTAAGCTCACCATATGCAGTGGGTTCCACTCACTGTTGCAGGGTAGTCTATGATGCTCCTGTGTGGCGCCAAGACTGTTCTGAAAGGGGTTGGTAATGCTAGCCTGGCTTTACCGTATGGTTGGACTTGAGCTCAGAGTAGCTGGTCTAGCCAAGACCCTATGAGAGAATGGCTGGAAATGCTCAGAGTAGCATGACTGGCCTACTCTCCAGGTGGATGTCTGCCTTTTACCTGCATCTGTGAAGTGTTGTGGCTTGGCTTGGCTCTGTCTAGCAGCAGACTCTCTGAGAGTGACTGGAGATGATTGCTCAGAGTAGCATGACTGGTCTACTCTTGGGTTGGTTTACTGTTGCATTGTGATTGTGAAGGAGGGCTCATTGTTTGCGTCGTGGAGGTTTGGCACAGAATTGCAGATTTCTCAAGGACACTTCTTGCAATAAACCCATTAACAAATTGGAAAGATTGGATCGGATTTAATCAGATCTGGTCTTTCGAGGTGTTTAATCAAATCAGTAATGAGGATCTGTGATATGTGTCATTCGGAAGCTTCGTGGCTTTGGGCTAACGCTGGTACTGCTCCTCAGTTCGTTCGTGGCAAGTGGCAATAATCTGGTTTGGCTCACTGAAGCGTTCGTTCTGGGTTGTTAGCATCAAGGCTTTTTTTCTGCGCTTAATAAGGTTCTCACAGCCCAGTGATGTTGGCTCGGCTATCTGCCACAATCATCAACACATGTCCTCATACTATCCCAAACTGGCCCCACTCGTTCTGCAGGCTAGGGTGAGTGATAATCCCGCTCGTCAAGGGGGGGGGGGGAGTTTATCGTGAAATTCCAAAGACAAACCCTCTCGTTATCGAATGCCCCTACCTCCTCGTGCCGAGAGTGGGTAATTTACGCGCCTACGGGGGGGGGGGAGTTTATCGTGAAATTCCAAAGACAAACCCTCTCGTTATCGAATGCCACTACCTCCCACGTTACGTCCCCCACGTTACCCAAAGGAGCCAACTAGCTACATAAATTAGGTTGATTGGCATCGCAATCAAAAAGTAGAGTACCATACAATTCATCCGTACCTCCAGTTGAACCGTAGAAGTCGGCGTCTTGCAGTGGCCGCAGGAAAAGACGCCCGTCGTTCAGCGACGTTGTCGATTGCAGAGGCGGTGGCGTGTGTATCGGTGACGTCGACTGCAGAGAGAGCTTACAACGTGTCCGCTAGACTGTTCGCTCTAGGGCGCAGGATAGACCGGCGTCGCCTTTCGGCTTTTCTACAGAGGCGTACATCCCACTCCCCCCCTCCCCCCCCCCCTTCGGGCGTTCCTTGCAATGGCTGCAGCGCTGTTCTACGGCGTTCGAGCGGCCGCCCGCAGCCATTCCAAATGCAATGGGATTTCGAAACTCGATTGAGCGACGAAGGCGAGAGATGTCTTGCCTTCCCCGTCGAGTACCTTGGGACCCGACGGTGGTGCCCTGGGACTTCAGCACTTGGTCGCCAATTCCGAATCTGGCACTATTCGCTTCAGATTAGATTCGTATTTTTAGCTGATTTGATTATTCCTACTTGCACAAAATTAAGAAAAGGTATCCTGCGACAAACAGATGTGTGGCACCTAATTACATCCCATTCGATGAAGTATACATTCGAATTTGAGACGAACGAACTTTTAGAATTCCGTACTACCCTGTCGCCTATAACACGATTAGGAATCGTTTCACAGGCTGCGGCCTGCTTTCGAATTATTGCATAAAATGGCATATGGAAAAAAATTATGCCCGGGCTATAGACCCTAGTTCTACACTGAAGAACTTGGGAACAAACAAATTTAATGGGAACTAGCCGTTCCTTCCTGTTGCAGAAGAATTCCTGACATCTGAATAGCATGGAATGTAGTCGTCAATGGCCGTAATGTCCTGATGCATGATCTGTCCTGTTCAAAGTCTGTCCGTTGCAAGGTCGGTCCTGTTGTGAGCCAACGGCGCTGGTCGCCTCGCACGCGCGCCGCAGCGTCCGTCCTGTTCATTGTCAAGGTCTGACCTGTTGCAAGATTTGTCCTGTTGAAGGGTCTGTCCTATTGCAGGGTATATCCTGTTGCAAGGTCTGTCCTGTTGCAAGGTCTCTCCTGTTGCAAGGTCTGTCCTGTTGAAAGATCTGTCCTGTTGAAAGATCTCTGTTGCAAGGTCTGTCCTGTTGCAAGATTTGTCCTGTTGCAAGATTTGTCCTGTTGCAAGATCTGCCCTGTTGCAAAATTTGTCCTGTTGCAAAATCTGTCCTGTTGCAAGATCTGTCCTGTTGCAAAATCTGTCCTGTTGCAAGATTTGTCCTTTTGCAAGATCTGTCCTGTTGCAAGATGTGTCCTGTTGCAAAATCTGTCCTGTTGCAGAAGGTCTGTCCTGTTGCGAGCCAATGGCGCTGGTCGCCTCGCGCGACCATCCTGTTGCCACGTCTGTCGTGTTGCAAGATTTGTCCTGTTGTAAGATCTGTCCTGTTGCAAGATCTGTCCTTTTGCAAGATTTGTCCTTTTGTAAGATCTGTCCTGTTGCAAGATCTGTCATGTTGCAGGGTCTGTCCTGTTGCAAGATCTGTCCTGTTGCAGGGTCTGTCCTGTTGCAAGATTTGTCCTGTTGCAAAATCTGTCCTGTTGCAAAATCTGTCCTGTTGTAAGATCTGTCCTGTTGCAAGATCTGTCCTGTTGCAGGGTCTGTCCTGTTGCAAGATCTGTCCTGCTGCAGGGTCTGTCCTGTTGCAAGATTTGTCCAGTTGCAACATTTGTCCTGTTGCCGAAAGTCTGTTCTGTTGCAAGCCAACAGCGCTGACTGCCTCGCGAACGCGCCGTACAAAGCGCCGCGCAAAACAAATGATAGAAAGCGGTCAGATTTTCCGGTTGCAAGATCTGTCCTGTTGCAAGATTTGTCCTGTTGCAAAATCTGTCCTGTTGCAAAGGTCTGTCCTGTTGCGAGCCAACGGCGCTGGTCGCCTTGCGCGACGATCCTGTTGTAACGTCTGTACTGTTGCAGCGTCCTGTTGCAAGCTAATGGCGCTGACTGCCTCGCGAACGCGCCGTACAAAGCGGCGCACAACACAAATGCTAAGAGCGGGCCGATTGTGCTGTTGCAAGATAGTCGCTGAAGCGGCTAGAATTGCCTGCGCGAGCATTGTCGTACTGTTCGGCTCTGTTGCAATTGCACATTTAAGGTTCTCTGCTGTACCGCGCGCTGCCGCACTGTTGGCTTTTGCAAGGCTCTGCTACCGTGCATTGCCGTACTGTTCAGGCAAAGCCTGCGTTGAAGGCAAGCAGCAACAGGCGACGCTGGCCGTGCAGCCGTCGATCGATCGAAGCGAGCGAGCTTCTCTGCGGGACGCCGTTGGCGTCCTGCTGGCTTCCTAGCGCGCGCGTGCTGAAGCGTCGCGTGGCGAAGTGCTAGCTGGCAAGCGCATGCTGAAGCGTCGCGTGGCGAAGTGCTAGGAAGGCAAGCGTACTCGGACAGACAGACAGACTGTACAGACAAAACACCTAGCTAGCTTAGTAATGTAAATATGCAACACTTGTTAGAGTTTCTGTGCCCCCATCTGCTAAAACAATCACGCGGAGTGCCTATCTGACACTCATGAGTGTCACGTATCACTTGTGTAGTTTTGTATAGTTGAGCGCCGATTACTTTGCGCGTCAACCGGATAACATTTATTTTTCGACGATTCTAGCTTATTTTCACATTAAATTTTAAAAATTTCTGCTTTGCAGGATTTGTGGCAGTCGCGAGGTGAGGGTAAAGGTGTTTCACAGCTTCAGAATAGTTGTAACGGCTCAAAAATTGTGATTTGTCGGTGAGCGCCGATTACTGAGCGCCGAATACTGAGCGCTGAGCGCTGAGCGCCGATTACTTATTGCCGTAAAACGTGAGCACACTGTAGAGAAGTCACGCTCCTATTTTGAATGGTTTGAGCTACAGTACGATTTTAACTGACATCAACGCTGCCAAAATCGTTACGGTATCGCTCGAACAATCCGAGGAGCGCGCAGCTCGAAATGCATTGCCCTAACGCTTTCTTTTCGGGTGAAAGACGCGGGCAGTGGGGCCGACCGCTGCAGGTGCTGTTGTGCGCAAGTACCACCTGTTCCATGGAGTCGACTTCGATACCCTTGATAACTTTTAGGTTTGCATACTTGTTTCAAATTGTCTTATTCACCAACATTTAAATGCGCGCGTTTCAATACCTACCGTACCGCCGAACTCAAATGTTGAAACATAAATTTCAGGTTTGCTTACTGTCTCCTAATTGCCTTATTTGCAGACATTTGAGTGCGCGCGTTTCAATAACTACCGTAACGCCGGTCCAAGTATTGAAATGCAGCACATACCACGCTTCAGAACGACCAAATTCTTACGGAAGTTACCAGGTGTATAGGGCAATAATCGTTCTATGACCTATGACCCTATGACCTATGACCCTATGACCCATGGAATCTATGACCCAAATTTGATTTTTTGCGCTACAGTAATCCCAAAGCGTAAAGTACATACTGGCGGTTACGGTAAGCAGCAAGTTGCACCAAATTGACACTCGATTTGCTTCGAAAGCGCCAAACCCTATCAAGAGCTCGGTGTGTGTGCGTCACGCTTATTTCAGGCTCAATAACTGGTTCATCTGACGTCGTAGGATGGAGTTTGAGACGTCGTCGAGTAGAAAGCAGACTCCTGCAGCCATCTAAGGGTCGAAACGAAAATAAACTTTCAAATCGCGCTCCACAGTAGCCCAAAGCGGGGGTCCACTATAAGTCAAAAGTTGACCGAACGTAGACAAATTGCATACCAAAATGAAGTTCTCGAGCTACTGAATCCAACAACAAGACTTTCAAAATTGTAAATAGAGGACACCTAGCCAACACGCGTCAGAAAATGGTGATTTTGACGTTGTCGCAGGCTTAATAACTCGCCCGCCTGACATCTTACAGCGAAGTTTGAGGTACCGTCGGATAGCCTGTGGACGCCTCTTGCCATCTTCGTGGTCAAACTCAAAAGTGGAAAACGTTTTCAAAATTGTGCGCTACAGTATCCAAAAGTGGTTTACAAGATTTTGTAGTGCAACAAAATATTCATGACAGCAGCTTTCGAAAAGTTTGGAGGTTGTGACGCAAAATCCAAACCCCCAATGCTGAGACACCACGCTTGTCGCTATTGGCTTGCTTATGCATGGCGAGTTGTGCAAAAGGATTACTGCAACGAAATATTGTTGCAGTAAACTTTGATGCATTCGCTTAGGTTCAGGCTTCGGCTTGGGCTCACGCTTATGCTATTGCTTAGGCTCATGCTTGTTCTCATGATTAGGGTCATGCTTAGGCTTAGGCTCAGGACACTCAGATCGAGCCCGACTACAAGCATAAATCAAAGCATAAGCCTGAACCTAAGCCTAAGCATTGTCCTTACTGTAAGCCTGAACCTAAGCCTAAGCATGATCCTAACCATAAGCCTGAACCTGAGACTAAGCTTGAGCCATAGATTACAGACCAATAGCTCAGTGGTAGAGCAAAGGGGATTACACACCTAAGGTCGCGGGTTCGATTCCCGCTTGGTCACAAATCTTTTTCGTTTCTTTTTTGCTCTCCTCTAACCAATAGCAAGCATGAGCCAAATGTGTTTGTTATTTGAAAATCCCCCAAAGTGCAGTGTGGCTCTTCTGACTTGAAAATCCCCCTTAAATATTTTCTGAAAATCCCCCTAAACTGTAGTTGAATCAAAGACGCTAATCCAGGATATAGACAATTTGATTTCAGAGTAATCTTAATAGTAAACCCTCAACATTGACCTAAACATGGTCTAAACCTCATCAGTTTAGCTTAATTCTTTGAGATTCTTACTCTTACAGCAGTTTGATGCTGTCGAAGCGAATCGAGTGCCATTTTGGTGCAATTTGCCGTTTACCGTAACCGCCAGTATGTAGTTTACGCTTTGGGATTACTGTAGCGCGGAAAATTGAATTTGGGTCATAGATTCCATGGGTCATGGGGTCATAGGTCATAGGTCATAGGTCATGGAACGATTATTGCCGTGTATAGCACTCATTCGCTTTACAAGCGTGCCGTATCTAGAGTCGGAAGCCTTGAAGAACCTACCTACCTAGACAACCATTGGCGTTCTCGAGTTGATGTCGATCCAAATCACGCCTTCAGGTCCAACGACAGAGTTCAAAAGACAAAAAGTTTTTCAAACCAGGCCAAGAGCCAAACATCACGACAGCAAGACCAAAAGCCAGAACATCACGACGAGTCCGTCAGACAAAATGCGAGAAGTGAAGGCAGAAACAGTTCAATCAAGAGAAACAAGGGAAACGTGCAGGAGAGCCTGCAGTGAAGCACTCCGACCAGAATGGGAGAAAGCAGACCGTCAGTCGTTTACCATGTCAAACCAATAGCGATTTCCGCCCAGAGATTCTCCACAAATTCCGCCGGCGCGCGAGTTTCAGAGTATGCGTGTTCCCTGCACCTACAAGGCCCGGCGCGCAGCAGAACTCCACCGAAATCCTGCAGACCACAGGCCGCAATGAGTGTAAGACGCAATTTCCTCTCGATTCGACCGGTAGCGCACCTACATGGGAGCCCAGGTTCGCGATTCCGCCGATCGCAGACTCGACTTGCCGCCTTGAGCGGGAAGAATTGACACTTTGAGCGCAAACGCTCACTTTACCACGCCGTCTTTTCGCACTGAATTTCCTTCAGTTGTGAAGTTTGTATGCGCGCGCAAACTTAAGTTACAACATAGTTTGAGGAGAGTACGGTAAAAGTTGCATTCAAATTTGAATGTCGGCATTAGGAAAGTGGCTGTTTGAAGGCAAAATCGACACAAAATGGAGAAACCAACAGCAAATTCGCGTTCCTCGTCGCGAAATACCCTAGAATCGACATTACAAACGTACAATCACCTCACATTCAGTTTCGTCGACGTGGGACTTCAGTAGGTCGAAAATCGGCAAAAACTCGCGAATCTTGATCCGAAACGCCAAAACAACGCCAGATTCGGCATCAGCGACCTCTAAAGCACTGGAGTCGACTCCAACATTGATTTTGCACTCGGGGGTGGAAATTCGAATTTTGGACGCGGCCGGGGTACGGTAGCCGAAAAAATATTTTTGAAAATCGATTCCGGACCAGTTTTCAACGGGGAATCGCGTGGTGCAGTCCATTTGGCTGTAAATTAACGCAATCGAGCGCTAGAATGGCCGAAAGTCAAAAATCGGCATTTTCGACCCCCGACGGAGACCCGTTGGCACAGCAGAACTCAAATTTCCTCGGCGGATTTCGGCGATTTTGGTCTTAAACGAAAGAGAACATGCTAATCTTGCCGATTTGAGATATCTGGCCCGATAAAACAACTGCCTGATTTACTAGGATTTTTTAAAGGCAAATTTTTGTCAAAAAACCACTTTCGGCTACCGTAACCCGAGAACGCGTCAGCCGATTGGGTCGGGATTTTTTTCCCCTGTTCGTCTCGTCGAGGGCTATAACATATCCAAAGGGCGTCAAAATCGACCACCTATTCCAGAAATTCCAGCTGGGTGAACACCTCTCCAGTAAGTAAATTTTCAAATTTTTGAATTTTTCTCGAAATTTTCCCACTACGCGAAAAAAATGAAGGTCCGTCCACACCTACTATCCCTCGAGAGCTATCGATTAAAAAAAACCCCGTCCAAATCGGATGAGAAATGAGGCACGAAAGTGAGTGGCGAAAAAGTTAGTCGGTAGCAGCTCCACTATAGCACTCCGCCCCTTTTGGGGTCGGAGTGCTAAAAAGCGACAAGAAAGAAACAAATCAGCGAACTGGTATATAGAGTGCACCTCTGGAAGGGCTTGACCATCAAACTTGTCACATCAGGAGACAACAGCTACAGCTACCGAAACCAAAACTAAGACAACCCATCTACAATGATAGGAGTGGACGCGCTTGACCAAAATACCATATGTATTGGGTCTTTCGAAACTACAGACGCCCCTCCACAGCACGCTGAGTACACAATAAGCTTTAAATTATCGTAAGAACGAGCTTCGTACCTTTTCTCAATTTTGAGTGGTGACCAATCAAATTTTGTTTGCTTGTCTTACTTCTGCTGAAGGGGCGCCTCTGCTCCATGGGGTTGGCCTCCAGGAGGAGGAGGAGCAACCGCGACCGAGGTTACGTTTCGCGCACGCATTTGTGCATGAGTTTAGATAGAGTGCTGGATTTTTGCATCTGAGTTGTGAAGGCATTAAGGTATCATGTGTGCAAGTATTACCTCGCTATCGTATACATAGGTAGCGTGCTGAGGATGGGGGGGGGGTCTGGAGTTCGAAGACCCGGTACAGTGGTCGAGATCAGAAACCGAAGAGAACTTGTATCTCCTGTCTTCAGGCAGACGACGTGTGGCAGTTGGGGCACCGGTAGCGGGCATTCTGCAAGCGCAACTGCAACGAGTGGACCCACACACTACATTATTCATTAACAGAAAGCGACAAGTGTTTTACGTTATCGTTATGCTATGTGACAAAACAAATTGAACTAAATTAATATGGTCGGTTCCCACCTTCTTCATGGCGCAGCAGCACAGATAGGCCCAACAGGGGTAGGAACGTTCCAGGTAGGGCAAACCACACTTGGGACACTCCTTGACCTTTAACTTCTGAAGGATTACCAATGGCTGCTGCAGGATTCCTTGCGGCGGTCTGAAGAACAAACGCTGTGACAGACGACTGTCCGTCCACAAGAGCTACATGTAATATGTTGGTGGGGCCACTACTGCCGACTGCACTAGGTTAAGATGTGGTGCTATGTAATTCAAAAGCACACTGTCGATCTCAGAAACAACCTACGCGTTCAGGCTTGGGTGGGCCTCTTGCTGCCATGCAGCTTGGGGAATGACTGGTTTCACCGACATGGGGCTAGCCATAGGCTGAACTGGGCCTTGGACGCGTCATTGATAAATATGCAAAGGTGAGTGGTCTGGAAGTGGGTTGCTGGCGCAACAGTGGCACAAACCCCATTTTAGGCACTTCTTCTGTGGGTTCTCAAGAATTTTTGCTGACGCGCTGGATTTCGCGAAACGTCATAACAAGCGCTTCGTGTTCTTTGATCCTCTGGCAGACTACGAGAAAAGATTGAGGGTGGGTCTGGGCCCTGTCGACGATGGGATTCTTCTCAGACTTGTGAGATAATGGACCACTGCGCGGTGCCTGCCTACGTTCTGGAATGCGTGCCCTTTCTGAAAACGCTGCGCTCTGCCTGCAAGCAACCTGTCGCTGTCAAACAAGAAGCCATACGACGTGCCAGTGAGCAGCAACTGTTGTGCTTGATCAGTCTCGTCTACAACCTTTACCTGGGCAACCTTCGAGTCTCCGCCGTCGACAAAGAGAGCCTTCGCTGTCACAAGACATTCCTGGCCTCGGTGTTGTCAAAGCGCACTGGACTTAGGGAGAAGAGGAAGGAATTGGTCAGGAACGCCCCCTGCGTGTTCAAAATCGTGTGCATCTTTCTGGATCACGAAAATGACTAGCGCCAAGTTTGTGCCGTGTAAAATTGTCGAATTGGACAGCTTGCGGGATTTGGCCGACCGAGCGCAACTGACGAGCAGTCAGAATACTGAAAATCTACTGAAACTGCGTCGCGATTATGACTCCGTGCTGTCGTCTTCACTGCCTGTGGCGGCCAAACTACACCAATTGGGCAAGGCTGGTATTTTAGGGCGCTTTTAATTTAATTCAAGAGCGCTTATAAAATATACATTGCGCTTTTAAAAATGAACATACCGCTTTTCTTTATAGCCTCCGGAAAAATGACAACGCGCTTTTAAAAATGAACAATGCGCTTTTAAAAATAAACAATGCGCTTTTAAAAATGAACAATGCGCTTTTAACTTGAATATGCCGCTTTTGACAGCAGCTGGACCGAAAATTGCACAAACCGCTTTTAAATTGAACAAGCCGCTTTTAAAATTGAACAAACCGCTTTTAATTTGAACAAACCGCTTTTAACGCCCTGCTGCGTCGCGCACGGCATTGTCGCAACGTGACGTCGACGCGAACCACCCCAATTTGCTAGGGAAAGTTTGTCGGCGTGGCCATAGGCTAGTTGGCTTCAAAGTGCAAGTTGTTGCGAGCGCTAGCAGGGAAGGGGCACAGCCGGCCTAAGCAGAAGGCTAAGTATATGGGGGAGTGAGCACTCCACTTACCGTTTGCACTAAAACTCGGCCGGCGTCGCGCCTGGCGGGTCTCAGCTGAGGCTTAGCGCGACCACCAACTTCAGGGCGCGCTCCGCGCGCCCTGAAGTCGGTCACCGGTCGCGTTAAGCCTAAGCTTCGACCCGCCAGACTGCGACGCCGACTGACTCTTGTGCACTGTGGGCGCAGGGCGAGCCTAAGCATAGCCTGAATTCATAGGAATATTCTGTGTCCGAAAGAAATATAACTGAATTTAAAACGTAATTTAAAAAAGAATGTAATTCAAATGAATTGTAAATGCTCATTCGGGCATTTTTCTGGACTTTTGCCCTTTGTCTCACAGCAGAAGAATTAAAAGCGCATTGTTCAAAATGAAAAGCGCATTGTTCAAAATGAAAAGCGCATTGTTCCAAATGAAAAGCGCTTTGTTCAAAACGAAAAGCTGCTCCTATATATGCGTTCTTAAAAGCGCATTGTTCCAAACGAAAAGCGCAATGTTCTAAATGAAAAGCGCTTTGTTCAGAATGAAAAGCGGTGACAGTTAAAAGCGCATTCTTCTAAATGAAAAGCTGTAGTTACAAATTAAAAGCTGCAAATAATTGTCCCCATTGGGCAACATCATATACAGTATGTCAGCCGAACAAAATAAGCGGATCAGAGATTGGAATCAAAGCGGAGGCCAGTCGGCCGACGAAATTGCTCCCGTGTCGTCAGTTGAAGAAGTTAAGAAGGCTTGGGAATCAGCTATGGCAACAGATGAAGCCCTAGCAATGAAAGGGGCGCCCTTGGCCACAAGCACACCATTCGCCTCTCTCGAAGGCACACGGTCGGAGGGCGTTCAGTCGACACTTCGTCGTCAGTGTGAGTTTATTAGAAACTCGTCTATAGTTTTGAGAAACTTTTTTACCTTTCCAAAACCCAGTCTCGCTTTTCAAACTTCACCGCCACTTTCCGGAAACCTGGCATCCACTTTCTCAAATTTGGAGTTTTTTACCACAAGATTTTGCAAGTTTTAATCGAAAGTTGCCAAAACTTGGTGTCACTCAAGCGCCAAAATGGACACGTCTGAAATCGGACACATGCCTATCTTGGGGTACTATAAGTTTTTGCGACTTTTGAAAGAAAGTCGACATTTCTTACCGTAAGATTTTGCAAGTTTTAATCGAAAGTTGCCAAAACTTGGTGTCACTCAAGTGGCACAATGGACACGTCTGAAATCGGACGCATGTTTCTCTTGGGGTACTGTAAGTTTTTGCGACTTTTGAAAGAAAGTCGACGTTTCTTACCGTAAGATTTTGCAAGTTTTAATCGAAAGTTGCCAAAACTTGGTGTCACTCAAGCGCCAAAATGGACACACGTCAAAAATCGGACGCATGTTTCTCTTGGGGTACTGTAAGTTTTTTCGACTTTTGAAAGAAAGTCGACGTTTCTTGTCGTAAGATTTTGGAATTTTTAGCAATTTCACCAACCACCGCGTCGCGCTCCCACTTCTCCGAAACTCAGCTGGCCAGACTGGACGAGGCGCTTCTACTCCAGAAAAGCCCCACAACGACCCCTGTTCTCGTTCGACCAGGCGCATCTGCACCCAAGGCTGCCTCACCTTCGCCTAGTGCTGGAGAAGCTACGCCAATTACAGGGACTCCCACACGACCAAAGCCCTTCTCAAGCATCACGCGTTACGAAGCAGACCTAGAACCTGTCCTTCGAAAGTCCGCCAGAACCAAAACTGCCACGCAATTTTATAGACCTTAGAACTGAAGTGCGGCATTTTCATTGCGGGCGTGTGTACAGAAGTCGTTCGCGAACAAATTCCTTCTTTCAAACAAAGCAATCATGACACGACATTCTCAAAAGTCGGCGGCTTCGGTCAGAATATCGTTGGCAGTGTTAAACAGGTTCACGAGTTCTTCGATAGTGAGCGAAAGTCTCGGGCGGCCGGCCGTCAGCGTGACCACACTTCTGTCGTAATTAGGCTTCTCGTAGTAGTGCGCCACGCAGGCCCTCACTCCGCATTTGCTTCTGGTCAGCCGAACAGCGAACCCCCTATCGCCTCCGAGCATGTGGAGCTGAAACGAAGTATGTACCTACATACGTAGGCGGCAACTGGACACAAGACTAGCCCAGGGCTGGTTACCTGCCCAAGGACGGGTCTGCTGACTTTCTTGGTTTCGTAGAGCGCCTGCTGGAAACCATTCTCTTCCTGATGCTCTTCTGGAGCCCAGCGGACACTCTTGGCAGCGACGCTCTCTTCCTCTGGCGCTGGCGCTGGAGCGGCCCGCTTGACTACCACCGAACGAACCGATTGGGACTGGACGCTGTTCTGTTTGCTCTCCATCCTTGATGGGAGCTGATAATAAGGAAACCTGTCCTCTGATGAAGCCATTTCTGTTCTTGGCGGAACACTCTGTAACTACAACGTGGACAGTGAGGCAGCAAATTGCATTGTCATCCTGATGACTTGCACTACCTCAACTGCTCTTTCGAAACAGGTCTTGCCACGTCAGTAAACCTGAGAATCAGGCAAAGTTGGTGCAAGTTTACTGCGATTAAGCTTAGGTACAAGATTAGTGTGGTTATGCTTCGTGCATGCCAAGGCAATTGCGTCAGATTTTGCTTTTCTTGCCACCCGCAAGAATCCTTCGTTTAAGCTTGTCAGGAATGGACAGAGAAATGGCGCGACTCGCTGTTGATGGCATTGACGCAGATACCGCTGACATGGATCAGACAGTGTGTTGTCGTAACTGAATCCAGCTTTGGTTACCACAAGCAGTGGCATTGTCTACAGGTGGCGGAGGACGACACAGGCCTGCCCAAAGCTCACGTCCAATTTCTAAAGGCCTTCGCAGAGGAGGCGGAGAAATGGGTGGAGGTTGCCCTGAAGCAGATGTGCGTCGACTGCATGAGCGGCGCAACAAAGGGCCTGTTCAACCACGTCATCTGCCAGGAGCGTGACAGAAGGTCGATCATCATGCTCTGCATTGGGCGCCTGGCCATCATCGTGCCCAGAAGAGACGTGGGTGGATATAATGTGACGCATCCTATTGTTGTTGACGATTGGAAATAGTCAGTGATCATTCCAGGTTATGAATCGATACGTGATCAAGCTTCTGGACAACAAAATCGACCTGATCGGCGGCTTCTCCGAATTCATACTGGAAGACCCGTTTATCGTCATAAAACACGATTCCCACTTGAAGATGAAGCTCGTTGATCAGATTATGTTGTTGGAGAACGAGAAGTAAACAGTTGCTTCTGAGAATGGGGGCTCTATTGTGTCGTGCGTGTCACATGTCACTGCTACCGTGCACTGTGTGTGTACTGTTCGTTCAATCATTTCTGCGGCATTGCTGCCCAGCTGACGATGGCTGGTCAGATCGCCCACTCGCTCAGTCGGCTGTCGTTGGATGGACAGGAAGCGCACCTAGCACGGAAGTTCGACTGCGAGAGGGACGCCAATGTCAGACTGATTCTGAGGCGCTCGCTGGAGGCTCTGCCGCTCTACGTGGTGGCCATTCTGGTGGAGGAGGCCTTTCTGGCTACCTTACACGGTTGACATTTGTACAACTGCTGCGTTTGCCTACAGTAGGTAAGTTTACAATGGACTTTCAGGTGTCTCTCGGCGCTGCAGCGACGGCACTGACAGAACTTTGTGCGGCGCCTACCTATCGCTGCTGAAGCGGTCGAGTCTTGTGTCATCGCAAGAGACCAAGAACATTTTCAGAAAGCGCCACTCCAATCAATGAATACGTGACAACGATCGATTCTGTGCGTTGTGCGATCTGTTGAATACAAGCCAATGGATAAGGCGAGATGACGCAGTCACCGATACGCAGTGTAGAACAACTGGTCGTGAATCTCATCTTGGTCAATCGCGCCGTCGTCAAGGAAGTCCTCGTCGCCAGACGTGGGCTGCATGTCGCTGTTCTCATCTCCGCTGTCCGAGCCAGAGAGCTCGGCCTCGTCCAGGACGAATTTGCATTTGGCCGGGCGCCGTTGACGGGCACGATTCGGCTCCTTATGCCGCCCGACACTGGTGCACGGCGCGTCGTCGTCCTCGGACTCTTCCTCCTGCTGGATTGGCGCCAATGGACGCCGCGCCATGCGCTTGCGCGCGGCCGGTTTGATGGCGCTGGCCTGGTTGTGGGCGTCGTCTTCGTCGTCGTCGCCGTCGTTAGCGTCGTCGTCTTGGAGGCGCGCCCTGCGCTTCTGGGCCAGCAGTTTGATGAGAGTGGACTTGTTGTGGTCGTCGTTGCCAGCGCCGTCGTCGTCGCTGTCGTCGTCGTCCTGGAGGCGCGCCCTGCGCTTTCGGGCGGGCGGTTTAATGGGGCTGGCCTGGTTTTCGTCGTCGCCGTCGTCGTCACTCTCGAGGGGCACAAAGGGGCGGCGGGCTTTGCGCTTTCGCGCGGCTGGCTTGCGGGGGGAGGTGGGGGATTTGGAGCACTCGTCGTCGTCGTCTTTCTGCTCCACTTCCACTGCGGTGGGCTTGGGGGCATTCTTGAAGTAGGCGTTCCAGAGCTCGTCCATGGTCGGCTCACGGCCCAACTCTGCTGCCAACTGAAGCAAACCACGTTCAAATTTGTCTTTTCCAATCATCAGTTAAAGTTAGCAGTCAGAACTGTTTTGATTTAGGCAAAACTGAAGTCAAATGTGTTATTTGCAGTCAGAAATGCTCGGTTTTCAATCCGAACCTAATTCAATTGTCCTTCTGTGATAAACAAGCCACATGTACATTATATCTCCCACCCGCCGCTGCAGAAGAAGCTCAATAGGTTCGCAGTCGATCCCATTGTCGAGCAGTGCCTTCTTCTCGTAGACGGCGGAAAGGGCCCTCTTGGTCATTCTGTAGGTGAAGGTGTGGCCCCGCCTGCTCATGAGGCCCACGTTGTCCAAGGACAGGGGGCCCGTCTCGCCCAGGAGCACCTTCTCGAACTCCTGCGTTGTGAGAAATTCGGCGTTTCGCCCCTTGTTTGTCCCACGAAGGGACGCCTTGACGCCGCCCTCGACTTTGTCGCCGCAGTAGACCTGTGAGTCGCTCGAGTTTCATTCTGTTTATACTGTTTCAAAAGAATGCGGACACGACCTTGGCGGACAACGAGACGAATTTGGTGAAATCGGCCTCTTCCTTCCAGAGCGAGAGGGCTCGTTTCGTGCGTCTAAACGCCTCCGCGCTACTGGTGTCCACCTCGAAGCGTGGTTTCTGCTTTGCGTGCCACTCCTTGAGGTGGTCTGGGACCAACTCGTCAAGCGTTTTAGCCGCCATTTGAAAATAGACGGAGTCTGAAATTGTGCCAAATTTGTCGAAATTGTGGTGGAATGGGACAATTTTTGGTGCTATTCACCGGTATCCGAATACAGGGGACTGAGAACTCGATCGTTCCAGTCCACGGAAGCCATAAGGTAATTGTAGAAGTACTGTAATTATAAC
The DNA here is from genome assembly GCA_030248115.1 of Linhomoeus sp. GSCO2_2. NCBI lineage: Eukaryota > Metazoa > Nematoda > Chromadorea > Monhysterida > Linhomoeidae > Linhomoeus > Linhomoeus sp. GSCO2_2. Next base: position 9,249 of record JASAMZ010002105.1, on the reverse strand, counting down.
AAAAGTTTTTCAAATTTCAAAATAGTTACCAACAAAGTTGCAAACTTACGTCTAAGACACGCAGCTTCGAATTCCAGAGGACACAGAAGCCAAGCTGAAGGAATGCATAACCTTTTGTTGGTGTGCCAATTTTACACGTCAATTACAGAGATGTTAACCTGATAAGGCAGGTTCATCATTACGGACTTCTTGCGCAGCGCAACGACCCACAAACTCTCGCGCTTTGCGCTGTGTCCCACTGGGTACGCGTCGACAACGTATGGATTGCGCTTTCGAAACAGCTCCAGGGCTTCCTGCTCAGTCACGACCTTGATGTCGCTCAGACGGAACAGGTTCATGACGCTTTTGCCATAGGAACTGAAGACAGTTTGTCATTAATGACTATAAGTTCTACAGTTGCAGCAAAATTAATACAAAGTGTGAACACTGAACCCCAGCTACAACTTCAGGAGACTGACGTTTTAACCAAAACAGACCAGTTTACAAACATTGACAAGCCTACTATTCCAAGTTAAAGCAACAACTGATCTGGCCTAGCCTTTCACAGCACCTGTTCAGCAGCGTCTTCACCATTTCTGCCAGGACGGTTTGCCCATTTTCATCTGCCACCCGACGCATCTCTATCATCTTCTCAATGTAGTCTTTCAAAATGTGGCCCGATTGAAACTCAACCGCCCATTCTAAGTCCCATATTTTGAAGCCAGGAATGAGCTGATGGTAGAACTTGAGGGCTCTGAAGTTGTTTGTGGTTCCAAGGTCACCGAAACCTATGACAAATAAATATCTTAGAAGTCTCCTCACTTGGTGGTGATGGGACCGTTGAAGAAGTATGAGGAGGCGAGCGTGGTCCTTGGGGCCTTGGACAGGCCGTGCTCCTCCACGTAGGCCTTGAGATAGTCGGAGCGCATGCTGTCGTCGATCGTCAGGCGCGTGTACAGCGGCGGCCACGAAGAAAAGCGCTCCCACTGATCCAGGGGCACCGCCGCCTTCACCCTGTGAAGACGTACAGGGTGGGTGATATAGGCAAGCGACGTTTTCGCACAGCAACAAAACGATTCACTAGATACCCACTGAACGATCCCATAAACATGGCCATCCAAGATGTCCTTGATATAGTCCTGTTCATCATCATATGTGTCCCGACGAATTCTGGGACCGAAGTCAAAGTCTTCAGCGAACTCGCGCAAGTCTGGCTGACTGGCAATTTGGTCGCGAAATCTGAAAATTTTGTACTTAAATCACTAAAGTTTGCTTGCAATTCTATAGCCCCATACTCGCAGTCCCAGACAAAGTGAAGCTTCACGTCGCCCATGGCCTCGATCTTGCTGAAGCGCTCAAACGTCTCCTGTTTTAATTGCGCCATTGTTTTCTTGCCACAGAGTCCCAGCTTTTGCCCATTTTCTTCACTGTCGCACTGCGGGCAATATCCGTGATTAGTTCCACAGCCTTAATTTATATGAAGTCGACAACTAATTGGCTGCAGTGAATTAGTGCGGAGCAAAGCCCAACCCACCTAGGTACTCCAGCACATGACGCAGGCGTTGACCGTTTGAGTACTCTATTCCGAAACCGTCCACATAAATCCAGGTATCATCGTCCATGTAAAGCCGCTGTTCGCCGTGGTTCAGTAGAGACGTTATGTCGATGTCTGCAATTGGTCAAGCGCGGTGAAACTGCTTTCGTTAATACGTGCCTGTGTAGCACCCGGTGAAGCGCGGCGATAAATACACTGCGCTGCGTGCGTGCGTGCGTGCGTGCGTGCGTGCGTGCGTGCGCGTGCGTGCGTGCGTGCGTGCGTGCGTGCGTGCGTGCGTGCGTGCGTGCGTGCGTGCGTGCGTGCGTGCGTGCGTGCTTGCGTGCGTGCGTGCAAAGCGTGCGTGCGTGCGTGCGCCCTTACTCAGCTCCTTCTGCATCCAAGACAAGTAGATTAGGGAGAGATTGGACTTGTTGTTGCCGAAAAGCTGAACTTTGTAGCCGTCGCCCTTCTCCCTCACCGCGAAAGGACCGTAGTACAATTCGTCCGTCATTGACGACGAGTACCTGCAGATCCGCAGATTTATGTGCTAGGAATTTGGCAAAAACTTAAACAGTTTTCACAACCCACAACGAGTTGGCATCAAAACCGATCAGCCGTTGGGCCACAAGCGCCTTTTGACCATACTTGGGCTCGTTGATTTTGGTTATGCCGACTTCAGCAAACCCTGAAGTTTTGTGACAGTGTATGAGGCACACAAAGGTACATGGGTGTCGTCACTTTTAGCTCACGCTTGAACACAGCCGTGTAACCCCCATAAAGGGAGCTGGAGAGGGCGCGGTAGATCTTCTCTGGCAGATGATAGAAGCAGCCGTCCTGGACGTTCTTGAGGGTGTAGGAGAGCGACAGGGAGGGCAACGTCGCGTAGGTGGCCATGGCGTCGGGCAGATCGAACTCCTCACTGTACAGGTCCACCACCTTCAGAATGCACTGGCCCAATGGGACGATGTCGAAGTAGCTACAAATGACCAGTCACGGTGAACATCTGTGGTCAGTTGCTGCGTGTGTGCGCGTCTCTCCCTCACATGTAGTAGAGCGCCAATTGGGCCATCGTCTCCAAGCCGAGCGCCGCCCACTGGGTCTTGAGCTGGGCGAACTTCTCCTCCGCAGTAGGAGGTGGCTTGTCCAGCTTCAGGGCCTTCAGTGCCTCTCCCTCGCTCTTGCCAGCTTCCAGAAGTTTGGCGAATTCTGTGTACTCCTCGGCCAGTGGATTGGAGTTGCTGAGGGTGGAGAAGAAGTCGCTGGCTGACAGCTGGTCTAGAGGCTTGTCCAGGTCGCTGAGAGACCGCAGGGCTTCGTGGGCGAAATACTCCTTGCCCTGCTCAGCCGAGAACGTTTTCAGGAACTTTCTTAAAGGTCTGAAACAGATCTCATTTGGTTCACGTTGCTGAATTCGCGCTTCGTGAAACAGAACAGACATCTTGCCACTGAAATACAACATGAAGTCCAAGAGGCGCAGGCTGGGCGTCTGGACGCAGAGGAAGGAGCTGTGGCGAGTGATTGCCCTGGGTCGGCCGTCCAGCACGTTCAGCCAGTAGAAGAGCGACTCTTCGATGAGCGCCGGGACGTCGAATGCTGCAAACAGAACTCTTGTGTATGTATGTACTGTATGTGCAGTCCCGCTCTCTTAATGTTCTGCTACCATAGCTATTCAGTTCTTCAGTTCAGTTCACTATTCAGTTCACTCACATGAGGTATTCCATCCACCGACGATCAGCTTCTCACAGTAGTTCATTAGGCGCTGTTTCAGCTTCAGCAGCGAGCGTTCCCAGAAGCGGTTCTTCTTCTCCTGGGCCGTCTTCAAGTGTCTCTCCACCTCCACGAAGTAAGGGGAGAGAAGCTCCGCCTTGTGCTGGAAGGCCTCGTTGGAGCACTTGAGCAGGTGTTCCACGAAGACTCTGCCAAAGTCGTCGCTCGACATGTCCTCCTCCTTGCGCACATAGTGGACCTTGACCTTGCCGCCGATGAAGAAGGCGGTGGAGATGAGGTAGACCTTGTGCTGGCCCAGGTTGGCCCTTCCCCGGGTGGGGCGCGGCACCAGTTTGTCCCGTTGGGCCCTGCGACCTTCCACAAGGGTCTCTATATCATAGACGACCTGGCACTGTTCGAAGTGGCCGGCGTCAGGGTCATATCCCTTCTGTTTCAGTAACTCGTAAAGAGTCATGGATCTGTGGCATTTGCTGACTTTCTTGTGGAAGCGGATCTTCGTGGGGCCCACGTGGCGCCCGGGTTTGTTGGCCTGGTCGAATGGGCAAATGCGCTCATGCCTGGCGAGGTGCTGATGTCTGTAGGGGGAGAGACAATGACGGCAGTGGTTCAACTTGAGGGTTCTGGCGAGGTCTTTGATCAAGGAGTACCTGAAATGTGCCAAATGGAGCTACAAAACTCTAGGTGAGCATACATACATGCAGGTTTACTAAAACTCTGCTGACCTTCCATCGTGGAAGATAACCGTCATGACGTTCTTGAAGAGGCGTCTGTCCAAGGCTGGCACAATTTCCATAATATCGTTGCCCTTCCTGGTTCTGTAGACGCAGATGTTGATGTTGTATTTCTTGCCCAGCTGGCGCAGATGCACTAGGTGCTTGGCGGGATGGATTTGGGCTGGTTCGCGCCCAAAGAACCAGTTGTTGGCCATGGTTCGCCCACGTTTGAACGCATCGCGGCGCTGACTGTCCGAAATGGCTCCCTTCTGCAGCATTTGGTGATATGCGATGCAGTGGTGCAGCGTCTGAGCTGCCGGAATTTCGCGCTTGCCGTCGCGACTCCGCTTGAACTGCACCACATGCTGGCTTTTGAAGAGATCTAAATATAACCATGCCATGTGGAGCTTTGTCAGCTTCTATGTGTCACATGATCATTGTATGAATGTAACTAGAAGCTCACAGGCGCACTCACCAGAGGGAATTGAGAACGCACTGTCGTCTCCATCTGCGCAGTCCTGCGCCTCTCTCAGGCGCTCAAACGTCGTTTTGGCGAACTGCGCCAAAGTGATGTCGTCGTCGTCAGATGAAACTGTGTCGTCTCCAGAGAGACAAGTGGCATTGCCTTCAGCGCCGATGTTGCTGCCGTCAACGTCCGTGTCGGAATCGTCGTCATCGCTCGTCTCTGGCAGCCCAGAGCAGTCGATTGCGTGACTCAGAGTCTGTTCTGGAGAGACAAATTTCTCGTCGCAGCGGCCGCAGTGAAAAGTGACACCGTCTTCGCCGCTGACGGACGAGAGAAGTTGGCTCATGGAAGCGGCCATCTCTGCAGAACCGGACTTGACAGCTGCAGGCAGGGGGGCCACAGAAGGAGCTCAGGCTTTTGCGGTGTGCGTGAGAGAGGGCTCAGGCAGACAATGGGACCAGAAGACGCGACTCCAGAGACAGGAGGCACGGACGGACAGAGAGAAGAGGGAAACCTGAACGACGCTTCAAAGTTTCGGAGCTGCCATAGCACACATGTACCTGCCCAGCGCGAACACCACACTAACGTTTCGCCGCGTTTCGAAGTTTCAAGCACTACATGTACTGTACCTGGGCACACGAGTCTCACGAAACCGCCTATTATTCGCCGCGATTGAACTGCGATCACAGCATACACTGTACACATCTACATACACTCGCACGAAACCGCCGTTTCCCGCTGCATTGTCACTCCACACACATTACGTGTAGACTTCAGGGGCGTCTCGTGCCAAAGACAAAAGTTGGGACTGGCGCGCAAAAGCAATGTAGCTTGCCGCACAGGCCCGCCCTTCCTCCCTCCCTCCCCTACAGCACTGCGCGGCTTCGCACCTCTTAACGTTGCCGCAACGGTAAAGCGGCCGCCCTCTTGTACACAGGGAGGCTGGCTAAAGGGTGCGTCAGCTGTCGCCGTCAATCACAGTTTGGCGCGATCCCGCCTTCGCGCCTTTTCGGTCCATTGTTGCGTCTGCCGCCGGCTGGCACCTTGCCCAGATTCGACTCGACTCGATTCTACCGTAACCTCCCTAATAATGCCCGGTCGCTATTCGGAACATAGTTAACTCTTCTGTGTTTAACCCTCTGCTGAACCAACCACTGTAGTGCTGCGTCATACTGTTTCAGAGTAGAACTAATTCTACCGTTACCACCCTAATAAAGGCCCGAGCACAATTTGGAACTTCGAGAGCGCAGAATTAACCCATCACTGACCTAGCTATTGGATTCTACCATAACCACTCTAATAACGGCCCAGCACTATTAGAAGGATTACGGTAGCCAACTCTTATTAGGGAGACTACTGTAGCCAACTCTTATTAGGGAGACTACTGTAGTCGACAACGGTGCGTGTTGCGTCGTTAGCTGTTTGCCACCCGAGTAACGGTACAATACCATGACGTGAATGTTAATCCGGTGCGCCGGCAAATTCGGTTTTTGGCAATTTTGTGAGTTTTACAAAAATGCAATATTTTCGAAATTGCGCCAAAGGGTAGGTTTTCGAGGGCGTAGAATTCGATGGGATGCATCGCGGCGCTCTAGCGCAGCGCAAAGTGCGCGGCGGCCTGGCTGAACCCTAACACTTACTACTCCAGAGCTATCCGAGGTGCTCAAGATCACCTCTCTACGACGCAAGACGGACGAGTTAGAGCAGTTTTGCGTTTTAAACCTTCGGGTTACCATAACTCGCGAAATTCAAATTTTTGAGTTTCGACCAATGGGAGAACAAATGATCAGCGAGTCGAGAGCTATCCACTGACCTCGAGATTGCCTCTCTACGACGCAATTTGAACGAGTTAGAACGATTTTGGCGTCAAAATGTCGATAATGGCGTTTTCGGCGGTGCGTGTTTGCGTAATTGAAACAACTTTTGCAGTCACATGAAAGAACGCGTCGAGACCTTTCACCTGACGTGTCGATTGCCGCTCTACGACGTAACACGAGCGGGCTAGAGCGGTTTTGCGTTTTGACCTTCGGGGTACTGTAGCGCGCGCAATTCAAACTTTTGAATTTCGAAATCTCTTAGCTGAATGATCAGTGAGTCGAGACCTATCCGTAGAGCCCAAGATCTCCGCTCTACGACTTTCCAACGCCGAGATCTGAGAGCGTTACGTACGGACGGACGGACGGACGGACGGACGGACGGACGTACGGACGTACGCACGCACGCCGAGCTCTCGTAGGGTGTCGCCCGGCTGAGGCCGGGCGAAAAAAGGGGGGGGGGAGGGAGAGGGTGGGGGTTATTCATACGCAAGATTGCGAGTCTGACCTCGTCGTGGCATCTCTCCTCCTCGTCAAGAAACACGATCAGCATGGATTGTTCTATGGCGGAGATTGACGCGTGGTTCAATTGGCTGGCATGCTTGCTGAAGAACTGTTCCCGGTTCTGGAACAATATGGAACGTGTAGCTTTTGTTTCAGTTGCAGGCTGTTGTTAGGTACAGACCTTGGCCCACTGAGTCCTTTCGTCGGCTGTCAGAGCGGCCAACCGCTCCTCCCCCTTAACCGGATCGGGCGTTCTGTCGATGATTCGCTGCAGCACCCTGAATGCGTGCTTTGTCTTAGTGTCACGAATATGTTCATGCGTAATTTCCCATTAGCACCCCACGTCTCCACTTCAGCCACGTTGAGTCTGCGTCCGCCCTGGACTGTGTCAACGCTATACCAGCAGCCTTTGCAGTAGACGGCAACGTGGGTTGCGTTGGGAGAGGTTCGGATGAGATGATCTGCAGAGAAATACCGTAATCCTTCTTGTTATGGACCGTTTACGTCAGCCGATTAACGATCTGCAATCTGTTGAGTCTGACGAACGCGTGTCGACCTGTACAGTTTCTGCGCATAAATGAGCGTACCGTTGAAGACACTTCAGATCTCATACTACACTATCCAACAAGACGCGAATTGCGTGCGTTAAACAGAACAGCATGTGCTTTCCAGCCGGCCCACCCGATTCAAGTCCAGCCCTTCGCAGTGTCCTGTATGTTCGACGGTATTGCATTGCGCAGAGGGGAATGACGCCGAGAAGCGCGATCTAAACAACGGATAAAGGGTTGTGTCACACAAGCTTTCCGGAGGAATAAAATTATTCTTTTCAGCGCACGAGCACGACACACCAAACCCACGCACGATCAAATCGTACATTAATATCGGCTGCAGTTGAAATATTGCACGAATGAAGCATCGAATAACTTTCATTATTGCCTCGTATCGATATTACATATTTGCTTTGCTAACACACCGGCTTGACGACGTTCTTTCGGTACACCTCTTCCTCGAACTCTGCCGCAGTCACGATTATGTGTGCCGCGCGCGCCGCTTGGACGGTGGTCGGCTGGTAGAACGGCGTGTCCTGGATACGGTAGAGCACATTTGTTATGCGCTGTCAACGGTTGTCCTCTGACAACAAATTATCTTCTCACGACGCAGTGAATGGTGGAGTGAAGGAGGGACTTCCTCCCGCGCATGTAGACGAACTCGTGCCACCAATCGGTCACCTGTTGATGTTGGTGCAAGGTTCACAGTACTCCTGCAGTTATCCATCCAAGTAGGTGCCCTGGAGGCTTATTGCTTCCATCTATGTGTCTGTTACAGAAAAGTCTGTTATGTATGTGTCTGTTACAGAAAGAAACAGAACAAGCTTTGTCTAAAAACTGTGGCACCACGTTGGCATCAGTGTAAACTTTAGAGCGTGTGCGCGATAATGTGCACTGGATAGTGAAGTGCCGCTAGACATGTAGACGACAATTTGGTGGAGTTTCGCCGCAGATGGTCTTGGATTTGTTCGTGGTACCTGATCCACATATGGATCAGAAAATTCGCCGCAGGCACACTTTGCGCTTATAATTGTGGTGACTGATCCATAAATGGATCAGAGAAATTCGCCGCAGGCACACAGTGCAATAAAAGCAGGCACACAGTGCAATAAAAGCAGGCACACAGTGCAATAAAAGCAGGCACACAGTGCAATAAAAGCGTCTAAATGAGACGACGCCCAAATGAAAAGGTATAAATGCGACGACGCCCTATTGTAAAGGGCATAAATGGGACGACGCCCTATTCTTTTGGGCTTAGGGCCTAAAATTGTCGAAATTTGGGAATTTTAACAATACCCTTGAACATATCCCTAACTTCGTCAATTATAAAATTTGAAACTATTTGTTAAATACTTGGCAGACTATGCTCGATACATCCGTGCAAAGAACTTTTGAAATTTAAGCTGTTTGAAATTGTCGAAATTTGGGGATTTCAACAAAACCCTTGCTTGAAAAAATCCCAAATTTCGTTAATTATAAAATCGTAAACTATTTGTTAAATACTTGTTGTTAAAAATTGGGAATTTTCCCAATGAAAATATCCCTCATTTCGTTAATTACAAAATCTGAAACTATTTGCTAAATACTTGGCAGACAATGCCCGACACAACCATGTGAAGAAATTTTGAAATTGAAGCCTTTTGAAATTGTGTATATTTGGCAATTCTGACAAAAACCTTAAAAATATCCTTAAATTCGTTAATTATAAAATCTGAAACTATTTGCTAAATACTTGGTAGACTATGCCCGACACAACCATGTAAAGAAAATTTATAATTTAAGCCGTTTGAAATTGCCGAAATTTGGGAATTTTGGCAATACCCTTGAAAATATCCCTAATTTCATTAATTATAAAATCTGAAACTATTTGATAAATACTTGGCAGACTATCCTCGACACATCCGTGAAAAGAAATTTTGAAATTTAAGCCGTTTGAAATTGTCGAAATTTGGGGATTTTG
>JASAMZ010002102.1:0-53665 GCA_030248115.1 Linhomoeus sp. GSCO2_2 | reverse complement strand
CGCAGAACACAAATCTGGCGTTTGTTTGGCGATTTGCGGTGTGTTTAGCCCGATTTTGGCCGAATATACTCACGCTCTGTAAAATTTCGCGAATCCGAAAATACCGTCCGCCGTTGATTTTGCTGCGCCTACAGTACGCCGTCCATATAGACGCGCTGAGAAAGGCGTCTACGCACGCGCAATCGAACAGAGTTATAGGAGCGTCGTACAGTAGCACTACGGAAACCGACGCCGTCCACCCCAGCGGGGGAGCCCCCGCTGTGTAGCGTAGATAAGGCGCGCCTGTACAATTCGGGCGCCGCTGGCATTCTACATTGTGACAGTCAGCGGTCAGTACAGCCTGCGCTCATCGTCGTCGGTACAGCCTGCTCCAACGCGTCACTTGCGCCACATCGGCCTCTAAGTGTATGGCATCTGCTTAGGCCCACCCCGGGCCATAGATCCTAGTTCTACACTGAAAAAATTGGGAACAAACAAATTTTACGGGATGCAACACTTGTTGATTTCTGTGCCCCCGTCTGCTAAAACAATCACGCGGAGTGCCTATCTGACACTCAAGGAGTGTCACGTATCACTTGTTTTTAAATATGGCAGATTTCGGCAATTTCAAATAGCTAAAACTTAGTAATATTTTTCCATGGATGTGTCCGGCAACGTATGTTTTTGCCACCTATTCAATCGAAAACGAAACGCGGCAAGTCTGTTCACAGTGCCGTTCTGCAATCTACAGCTATGGTATCGTCACCATCCGCATTTGTGGCCCAAAAGAAAAGGGCGTCGTCCCATTTAGACCCTCTTCATTCTGAAGTGAACCTGCGGCGAACATTCCTGATCCATTTATGGATCAGTACCCACCAATGCACCATATAGGCATCGAATGCCCAACAATGGCACAAACTTTCTTTGGAAACTCGAGGTAACTGCGGCGATACTCCCCGAAGAAATGCTCAGCTTTCTATTCTGAGCTTGTTACTCTAAGCTTGTTACACACACAGCTTGTTCTTGGCGCATGCGGCACTAATAAAAAAATTTGGGGCGGAAAGCGAATGCGTTCTAATGACGTGTCGCACGAAAGAACACGTCGAGAGCTTTCACCTGACGTGTCGATCGCCGCTCTACGACATAAGACGAGCGAGTTAGAGCCGTTTTGCGTTTTCGGACATTTGGGTTACTGTAACTCGCGAAATTCAAACTTTGAGTTTCGACCAATGGGATAACAAAGGATCAATGAGTCCAGAGCTATCCAAGGTGCTCAAGATCACCTCTCTACGACGCAAGACAGACGAGTTAGAGCCGTTTTTCGTTTTAAACCTTCGGGTCACTGTAACTCGCGAAATTCAAATTTTTTAATTTCGACCAATGGGAGAACAAATGATCAGCGAGTCGAGAGCTATCCACTGACCTCGAGATTGTCTCTCTACGACGCAAGTTGAGCGAGTTAGAACGATTTTAGCCTCAAAATGTCGAGAATGGCGTTTTCGGCGGTGCGTGTTTGCGTAATTGAAACAACTTTTGCAGTCGCATGAAAGAACTCGTCGAGAGCTTTCACCCGACGTGTCGATTGCCGCTCAACGACGTAACACGAGCGAGCTAGAGCCGTTTTGCGTTTTGACCTTCGGGGTACTGTAGCGCGCGCAATTCAAACTTTTGAATCTCGACCTCTTAGCGGAATGATCGGTGAGTCGAGACCTATTCGTAGAGTCCAAGGTCGTTTCTCTACATCTTTCCAACGCCGAGATCCGAGAGCGTTACGCACGTACATACGCACGTACATACGCACGCACGCACGCCGAGCTCTCCTAGGGTGTCGCCCGGCTGAGGCCGGGCGAAAAAAGTAGGCCTTTGTTATCGCGCCCGCGTAATCGCTACGCTTGGCCAATTTACGTAAAAATTTAGCACGAGTTTTCCTACATATGCAACTTAAGTTGGTTCAAGTTTCATCAAAATCGATGCACCGGTGCCAAAGTCATTAGAGTTCCCGACCAGTCAGTTAAAAAAAACCCTGTATGTGCTCAAGTGAGCAGCATGCGAAATCACTAGCAAACAGTTTGACACCTCAAGCAAAAGCAGGCAATTACTTACATACTTGCTTCTTACAGTGGGTGTCTCGCAGGCTTACCGCATCAACAAAGCGTGGTGGATAAACAGGTTCCGTTTGAACTTCACTGACCCACCAAATCACGAATACCATGAGATGAACAAGCAGCTTCATATTGTTGTTATGTCCCTGAACAAAAGTTGAACATGTACATAAGGGCAGACGATGTTGCGGAGTTCTCAACGCTTTCTAGCGGTTGTAAGCGGCCAATTTGATTGTTTCGGCTCTGCACAATAGGTAGGTCACATTTGGCAGCTGAAGCGACTAATTGCACACTACTTGGTGGGACGTTCTTTCTAGTTGCAACACAAAAACACCCACACACCGCTTGAGGATTATGTGCAAGCGTGCGCCTGTACATGGTGACAAAAGTTGCCGACGCGGCGCAAAAAGCGCATAGACAATCTCTGTTTAAATCGACCTGTCTGTGTATACTACCTTTGATGTCTCTGTACAGCCGAATCAATTGATTTCCATTGCACTGGACAGGTAGGCAGACTGAACTATTATTGGGCTTATGATTTTCTATTCTGTTTCAAAAAATCTGCTTCTAACAACCGCTTTGGTCTGCCGCGCAGGCGAATAGCAGCAAAGCGGCCTCCTTTTGAACTTCTGATTACGGTAACACGCGCAACACAAAACCAGGACGCTCTGAACGAAGAGTGTGTCCAAATCTTAATTATTTCAAAGACTACGGTACAGTAGCAGATCGTGCTTTCCTCGGTCCGTTCGTCAGTCAGTACAATATCACCAAAGCTGTTCGCAATTTCCCGCATTCCCAGATTAAATCTGTTGTACATATGTAGTTTTGAATTTGAAACAACAGTGAGTGAATAGCAAAATTTGAAAAATATTTACAAATCTGGATGAACTAAAGCTACACGAAGGCTTTAACGTGACGAGATAACGCACGGGGCCCTGCATTCCACGGCTACGGCTGCGGCTACGGCAGTTCTCTGTATTCCGCAAATTTAGGTCGCTCAAAGCCAAATCCAAGCTCCAGAGCGGCTAGAACATCCGAGAATATGCATATTATTACGGCCTACCCGCCCTAACCTACCATAGAGCAGATGTCCCTTTCCCCTCCCTATGAGCAGGAGGAACAGCAAATTTGTGGAGTCCTTGCTTCGAAGATAAAGCTAACTTCGCTGCGTCTTTATTACCACTTCCCGTAACGTTACAAGACTGAATTCGCTATCCCTGTCACTGTGATCTTCTTCATTCTTTATACCAGGTCATGTAATCAAAGAAGCCTTTCTGTGACACTTTCATTTCCAATGGAGCCATCGAATACTTCTCATAGGTTTGGGCTTCGTCGCGGCTGCCTTTCCCTTTGACGAAGACAGCCTTGTCGCACAGCTGCACGGCGACGGTGAATCCATTGCTCTTCAGGAAATCCTCGCTGAACATCCAGAAGTAAGTCTTGACGTCGTAGACTCCCATGGTCCTTTCAATTGGTCCCGACGCGTAGTGCAACACTTTGCCGTCCTGTGAGCAAGAACTTACCTATCTGTACTCTCGCACACCGTAAAACCTCCAATAAGCGACCCCCTCCGATATGCGACCCCACTCCAATAAGCGACCCCACTCCAATAAGCGACCCCATTTTCTGTCAAAACCTGCCCGTCATTCCTTGATAAGCCACTGTTCCTCCCAGTATACCTCGACAAACTTCAATAGTGTGTGTGCAAGGCATGATAGTCATTGATTTTGCTTCTTTTATCAGGCCTTGTTTCCCAAAACACCAATTATGCAGGTTTGAATGCAAAAACTGCAGGCTCATTGCTGAAGTAACGACTCAGACTTGGGTTGCACAATAAGCGACCCCGCCCCAATATGCGACCCCCCCCCCCCCCCCCAATAAGCGACCCTCTAATTCACTTGAGCGGTGGTTGAAATAATAAGCGGCCAGGTCGCTTATTGGAGGTTTTACGGTAGTTTTAGTAGTAGTTGCTTAGATTCCTCTTTACTGTGCAAAATTGAGATATGGAAGATAATGTGTCCAGCCAGAGCCAATAGACTGCAAGCAGCTCGCTTATTATCCACCTCACTCTCACACAACCACAACACAAACCTTGAACATGAAGACAGTGTCGTCTAGTCTGTTGTAGAAAGCCGCATCGTATGGGCCCGACTCAAAATGGCTTGTGAATTTCCACCAGTCATGGGTTTCCCTAAACGTGTTCATTCATAAGTCTAATTAGGCGAATCTTGCATCAGACGAATCATTTGGTTTGTCATTAGCTGAACGACAACAAAATCAGGTAATTGGTCTGTCATGGGATTATCATCTTGCTCTGTCTTGTCTGATTTTGTTTTGCTGAAATCTCGTCTACCTAATCTCTTTGGGCTAGTCCTTATTTCCTAGATATAGATAATCTTACACCATACAGCGTCTAAGGTACGCTATTTATATCTTATCATATCTTTTCTTACGCTTCGGCAAAATAGACCCTCTTGAATGAGCAGTACTTCTTTCCCTGAAAGAGAATTTCAGAGTCGTTACACAAGCAGCACAATCCTCCAATCAATGATGACCTCAACCTCAACAGTGACGACGTGGTCATCTATGTGCTCGCGCCAGTATTTGTCTTTCTTGAAAAAGTAAATCCTTCGGTGAGGTGAGCGGCCGTACTCAACCGCCGCTGTGACTGGTCCGTCCGAGTCGTGCGGGAACGCGCCCGCCTCGACGCGTTGCACAGAGAATTACGCTTACAATTGTAATGAACCCTTACCTTCCTAGATAGAGCCCAACTTCGAGACCATTGGCTAGGCTACACATTGGTTAGACCTAGGTATTAATGCCAGACGGACTCAATGTATGCGTCCCAATCTTAGAGTGTTTGCATGCGCACATGCGGAGTGGCAACCACTACGACCAGTACTCCAATATGCAACACGTCCCTCGTCCATGATGTCAGTGTAGTCACTAGTGGAGCTTGGAGGCTTGCAATCGTCCCACTCGTTCAGCTTCGTTGAGAGCACCGTTTGACCATCCGATTCTTTCTTTATCAGGTGCAAATATCCAACCGAATGAAAAGCGGCGTCGATGTTGCCATCTGTAAGGTGGTTGGAGCGTGCCGAGGCTAGAGAATGGTACCGAGATGTATAGGATGCTCCGTAGTAGTAACAAGCGTTGAGTAGTTGTTTTGACTTAGGAAACTCAAGTAATGGTAAGTGGTCAGTATTGAGTTGAACTGCGGTTTAGACAAACACTAAGGCTTGCGCTTTACCAGCGAAGATGGGCATGTTTCCCCGCTCGGCTTTCAAAGGCAGCTCCAAGTAGTTGCATCCCTGAAGAAGCAGTTCTTGGTTCTTGGGCACTACTCATCGCGCTCACGTTATTCGCATGTAACATATAATGCCCACAATGCTCTGACCTTGAAGATGTAGGCAACGCTGTCGTTCCACTTGACCGCCGCGTCAATGTCTTGGTGGAAGTACTTTGGAAACATCCAGAAGACTTCACTGATCTTATTCACGGAAACCTGTCTGTCGTTCCAGATGTCGTATTGGAGAACCTTGTCCTTCTTGAAGAAATAGGCGTACACATCATCCCTTCCCATCATCGCAGCATCAAGGTCGGAATGAAAGAAACTGTCGTTGAATACCCAATGAGGCGAAATAGGCCACAACCATTTGCGATCGTTGTCATTCTCCGCTGAAAGAAAATTGGCAGTGCAATGAACTTGGTAGATGAGTGGTGAGAGCAGGCGGCCTGCGGGGGGGGGGGGGGGGTGACGGAAGGAGAGAGTAGGGAGGGACGATTTGGCTGACAACATTAAGGCTGCTAGTGTACCATAATAGTTTGATCCATGGAAATAATAGCTTCTGTGCGTCCGAGGCCAATAAAGGGCTGCGTCGATTTTCGCCTCAATCTTCTTCACGATCCTGCTTTCGTCGGCGGTGATGTCGACCTTCGCTCGAGTGGACCTTTGAAAGTGCTCTACTTGATCTCCTCTGAAGAAGGCCAAGCGGTCCTTTTGCGCACTGGTGGCCCCAGTGATGGCCATGTGGTCAACCTGACAAGTGAAGTCTCTTGTTGACCTGCGCGCAGAACGAAGGACTTCTACAGGGTTTTTTTTTTCGCCGCGCCTCAGCGCGGCGAGGTGTATATATACGGATGACAATGTGTGTGTGTGTGTCTGTGTGTCTGTGTGTCTGTGTGTGTTTCCGTCGCACCGAAGTAAAGTCAGTGACATATGCGGTCAAGTAGAGTCGATGTCGCTGAGTACGGATCCGATGTCCGTTTCTGTTGCTAATTTCGCATTTTCGAGATATTCGCAATTAAAATTCGAAAATGTCGAAAATCGACTTTTTCGTCTGATGCGCTAGCCGCGAAATTTCTTCAGAAATGGAAGGAGCATGGACCGCGGATAATTTGTAACACAAAAGAAATTTTTTGCAAATGTGGAATTTAATAGAAATACGCGATTATTTGTCAAAATTGCATAAATTGACTAAAATACAACGTCATTTATTGTCGAATGTGAATGCAGAAATGGAAAGGTCGTATGCCAATAAGGATTTGTGACATAGTTTTGCAGTTTTAATAAGTTCCAATTTCGAGATATTTACAATCAAAATACGGAAATGTCGAAAATCGACTTTTTCACCTGATGATATAGCGGCGAAATTTCTTCAGAAATGGAAAGAGTATAGACTGCGGATAATTTGTACTGCAAGAGAATTTTTTTGCAAATATGGAATTTAATAGAAATGCGTGATTATTTTCAAAAGTCTATAAATCTACAAAATAGAACATCGTTTTTTGACGCATTTGAACGCAGAAATGGTAAGGCCGTATGCCAATACAAATTTGTGACATAGTTTTGCAGTTTTAATAAATTCCAATTTCGAGATATTTAGAATTAAAATTTAAAAAAATGTCAAAATTGTGATTTTCGTCTGATGGCCAGAACATCTGTTTATTGATGAATGTGCACTCGGAAATAGAAATGCGTACGCTGAACACGGGAATTCGCTCACACCAAACTTTTGGCAAGTTTTTTTGTTGGATGTGGCGTATTCACACAGGTAGGAAACATCAGATAAACGGCGTCGTATCATGCCGATAACATATAGCGAACGCGGCGATATCACTGAGCTTCAGATCAGCTGTACAGACAACCGTATCGTGGGGATAGCTCCACTTGGCATTGAGGTACACATTCTCAAGACACTTTCTCCAGATGCGGCTAACGATGTGTACAAAGTTCACTATACTGTTCACCAACATTTGACAGACACAAAGTACAGGTTGAACTTTTTACACACACAGCTTGTTAATTCGGCAAATGGGAAATCCAAATATCTTCTGCTGTGGTGAAGCAAGTCGAACGAAACTTTCACACAATATAGTCGACATATGTCCATGATATGTGTTGCTTTTATACAGCTCTTGGCTATCGCAAGCTCAAGTTACAGTACTACAAAGTTGAGTCCCAAAAATTTGAGATTTTGTGCAAGCTGGTATGGCTTTAAACTTTCCTAACTTGCTTTAGATTTAGATTGTTATCTCGATTCTCTATGTTTATCTTTGCCAATTATTTGATACGCACGTTCTAAAGCTACCCACGCCACCCCCTACTGCCGCTGCTCATCTAGATTGTGTCTCCACTTGCGTCCCTCCAACCTAGACCATTCATTTATTCCAGCGACGTTTGCTGGACGCCTACTAGCCCGAGTGTGTCGTGTGCATTGCGTATCGCGGTCGCTGCTATGATACCCCAAACCCTCTTTGGTTGCACGCGTCCCCGTAGATTCGCGCTGCTCTGGGTTCCCAACTGAAGAGGCGTGGCCCAGAGCTAGGTAATTGGTGATCGTGTCTTGAGAATACACGCCGAAACACGGCACCAAATGTCTTGCTTTAGTTCCAGTAATTGCTTTTGTTGAAACGCGGTTTGTATTTGACGTTGCGATTGACGTCAAAGCCTGAGAAATGCCAGCGCTTTTATCGTGCGTTTGTGTTCTATTTCCCTTTTCGCGCTATTGTATTTCGCGATATCAATACATTTTACTAGTCGTTTCAATAATTTACGAATACTAACTGTGTCCTTTTGATGTGTGGTGCTTATACCCACTCGAAGGTACACAGTTTGCTTGGTCTTAGGACCTTTCTTGTAGATTTCATTGAATACGCGAATAAGTTTGTTTTGACGTTTTAGGTTTCCAATTAAGCAGTACAGACAGATACTTACAGACGTTCACATCCATGTACATACATATTTGTACTCCTATTGTAAATGTGCATACATTTACATGAATTTACACACACATACATGTATACACTACACACACACAACTGTTGTAATTCCTTACCGCAATGTTCCAACCCAACTAGGGAGCTAATGCTCCACCAACCCAACTAGGGAGCTAATGCTCCAACCTTATCAACTAGGGAGCTAATGCTCCTAACAATCAATCTTACAAGATTAGATCTGAACTGTTAACTTCACCAGAGAATTACTCCGCATAACTTGCGCGCCTGAACTGCAGTGGGCCCATAGGTTTTAGTCTAGGGTAGGACGCGTACCTCCCTAGGCTTGGCTATCGTACGCTCGCTTATGGACTCACCTTGCGCTTAGGACTTCCTCGCTTTCGCATACCCTTCGGCAGGTCAGGTAGACTATGTACAGTACGTGCTTTGCGCTGGCGCTATGCTAGACGTAGGGAAGGCGCTCTGCCCGGTACTCATAGGTTCCGTATGCCGCCGTTTCTCGCTAGTTTATGGATAGATCTTCTCCTCTAGCCGGTTTCCTTGCTCGGACGGGCCCTCTGCAGTCTAATCAACCGTGCAGTAGAAAGTTGTACCGTTCAGGCGCTGTCTATAGTGTGTCAAATGAGGAAGACGTGAAGAATAGAACAATCACTTGTTTTAACAAAAATGAAATGATCAGTCCACCTTCAACTGCGAAGTGCAACTCACAACGATGCAAAACCTGCAATTACATTAAAACTGTGGACACTATCAAAAGCACAACAACAAATAAGAATTTCATTGCTAATAGCAATGGAGTTACTATCAACTGCAACACCAAAAATGTTGTATATCTTATCACTTGTGACAGATGTAAATTGCAGTATGTTGGTGAAACTAAACAAACTCTAAAGGTACGATTTCTACAACACTACAATGCTGTTAAAAGAAAAGAAAAAAGCTTTCTCTATGAACATTTCTCACAAGATGGCCATAGTGCAGACGATATGAGAATCCAAATAATTGAAACCATTATGAATACAAATGAGGAAAATTCGAGAAAAATCAGATTAGCTATAGAGGATTATTTCATACGACTACTGAACACAGGTAGACCATGGGGTTTAAACACAAGGCTTAGTGGATGTACGAATCTCAGTGACAATATTGTCTCAACTAATATGAAGAACCATCCTTACTTTGTTATCAAAGTGCCTAGAGTTCCAAGAGGTCATGGCAGAAAAAGACGAACAAACAAGAAATTAAACAACAATACTGCTGTTGAATTTGACAATCTAATTTCACACACATGCAATAACAAAATATTGCTTGACTATTTCTACTCACTGTCCAACAAAAACAGACAACTGCTATTCATGAGGTTTAGCAACAGTGGAACAACAGACAACACAAGGAGAGACATAACAGGAAAATTCTTGTCATATTGCTGTAGTAGAATGAACAGTAAGACCACTCCAAATATTAAACCAGACCTATTCCTTACTACATATTTTCCCAATGTTGGCATGGAAAAATTAAAGCTACACACCATTTTTAAAGACAGGTCATTGCAAAAACTCATTCCAATTAACAGAACAGATCTACCTCAGGTAGTAATCTCTTACAAATATGATCCACCTCTGTCATTAAAACTTTGTAACTACTCAAAATTCTTGAAAACAGCCAATGTAAAGGACATTATGGCATGCTCTTGCACATGCAGTTCTTCCAAGTTCCTTTATTCACCTGAGAATCATGTAATTACAGGCGATTTGTCAATAATTGATAATACCAAACTCAGACAACTGTTTGGCAAGGGAACAAAATACCGCATACCTAAACCAGTCGATTACTCTTTAGTTAAACAAAGTGCTATAGCAACCTTGGATTCATATTTAAATTGGATTAAAAAGAAATTTAAACTCAACAATTCTCACCTAGACAGATTTAAGGCAAGATTTACATCTATTATCAATAACCGAATAATATTTTTGTCAAGATTTAATCAACAACAAACAGACAACCACTTTGACAAACAGATGAAACAAGAACTAACCAAACTTCATAAAAATTATGTCATTACACCTGCAGACAAAGCAGCGAACAATTATGTTTTCACGTGCAAAAAGCACTACATCAGAATGCTAAGCAATGAACTTGGTATCAGTTACAACAGTGTCACAAATTCTCTAAACGTTGAGGGTAACCAAACATACAAAGCAGCAAATGAAACACCACAAGAAATACTGCATAGACACAAACAGATTATGGTGTACTATGGTACAAAACTGAAAATTGACAATGAATATTTGCCAAAAATACATATGATACCAAAAATGCACAAAACACCATATGGCTATAGATTCATAGCATCAGCAAAGCAAACCAGTTTACAGGATGTTACAGCCACCCTACACAAAATACTAAGACTCTTCAGAACACATCTGAAGAATTATTGTAATGTAATAGAAAACAGAACTGGCAAAACACTGTTTTGGTCAACAAACAGTAGTCTAGAATTCTTGAATTTAGTAAAAAGTAAAACGAAATGTAAATCAGCAAACTATGTCGTTTCTTTTGATTTTACCAGTCTGTTTACAACCTTTGAACATGACACTGTCAAAAAGGAGTTATACAACCTTACTGATTTTCTGTTTAGAAATGGTAACCATGAGTATGTCGCTATTGGATATAAAGAAGCATTTTATATGGGCACACGGCAGAAGAACACATAAAAAAAACAAAGGAGCAAAAATCCCCCTGTAAAAAAGGGGGAAGGCTCGAATATTAATACCCTCAAAACAAGATCTGAAGCAATAATATTGAAAAGAAAAGCCTTAAGTAGAGATACCCAAAGGGACAAGGCGCAATTAGCCTAACAAGCACCGTTTTATCATGGAAGCCCAATAGAACTCGACCATTTTGTACCAATATACCACTTGAAAAAAACACAAAGCGAAACCACTATGTGCACAGCGACGATTATCAATCTTATTACACGCAAAGACCGAAAAGCGCTCAGTCGATCAGCGCAAAGCTCAAGCTGGAATGTAAAGGATTTCAATTAATTTAAAAATGTTTTTTTGGTGTTTTTTTTTTTGGGTTTAAATAGAATTTTAAAAAAAAGAAAGACCAAGGAAAAGAAAGGAAATTTTCTTTCTTTTACTAAAACTGATATCAAAGAACTGATTGACTTCGTTCTCAAAGAATCATATGCAACATATAGCCACTACATCTTTAAACAGACAAAAGGAATTCCAATGGGTTCAAGTTGTTCTCCAATGTTAGCAG
The DNA here is from genome assembly GCA_030248115.1 of Linhomoeus sp. GSCO2_2. NCBI lineage: Eukaryota > Metazoa > Nematoda > Chromadorea > Monhysterida > Linhomoeidae > Linhomoeus > Linhomoeus sp. GSCO2_2. The sequence continues at coordinate 42,077 of JASAMZ010002102.1, read as the reverse complement.
ACCTAACATTATCAGCCATCGAGTATCGATACTTCACACGCAGTGAGAATAGCCACAAGCTAAGACACATCATACTTGCTGCAAGGTACATTGACGACCTGGTTGTCTTTGCAAAAGAACCTTATGACTTTACTGCTCTATTCACTGACATGTACCCAGCTTCTTTAACTTTCAAAAGAACCAATCAAAGTGACCACTCCTGTCCATACCTAGATTTAAACATCACCCTCTCCCCACTACTCATTAGTCTATATGACAAAACTGACGATTTCCCTTTTACAGTGCAAAAGTTTTTGTATTCTGACTCAAATGTTCATAGTAGTTTAGGAACTCGTGTATATTTTGCACAGTTAATTAGAATAGCTAGAATATGTGACAAATCAGATGATTTCCTGAATAGAGGCTCAAATCTAACAAAAACATTTCTAAACCATGGCTTTCAGAAAACTACTTTGGTTAGAACTTTTCTTTCATTCAGTAGATCGAACATGCTACTTTTAGCTAAATACAACATCTGCAACAATCATCATATAAACCAAATTATAACTCAATTACTAAAATGATCTTCATATAGACAAAATAAATTTAGATTTAGATTGTTATCTCGATTCTCTATGTTTATCTTTGCCAATTATTTGATACGCACGTTCTAAAGCTACCCACGCCACCCCCTACCGCCGCTGCTCATCTAGATTGTGTCTCCACTTGCGTCCCTCCAACCTAGACCATTCATTTATTCCAGCGACGTTTGCTGGACGCCTACTAGCCCGAGTGTGTCGTGTACATTGCGTATCGCGGTCGCTGCTATGATACCCCAAACCCTCTTTGGTTGCACGCGCCCCCGTAGATCCGCGCTGCTCTGGGTTCCCAACTGAGGAGGCGTGGCCCAGAGTTATGGTAATTGGTGATCGTGTCTTGAGAATACACGCCGAAACACGGCACCAAATGTCTTGCTTTAGTTCCAGTAATTGCTTTTGTTGAAACGCGGTTTGTATTTGACGTTGCGATTGACGTCAAAGCCTGAGAAATGCCAGAGCTTTTATCGTGCGTTTGTGTTCTATTTCCCTTTTCGCGCTATTGTATTTCGCGATATCAATACATTTTACTAGTCGTTTCAATAATTGGGGATAATTGTTTTTTTTTTTTTTTTTGGGCGGAAAGGGGGGGGGGGAGGGGGGGGGTTTTGGTTATTTGATTGTGTTTATTTTTTTTTTATTTTTTTGTTGTTTTGTGGGTGATAATATTGGTGTGTGGTGTTTGTGTGTGGTGTTTTTTTTTTTTTGGGGGATTTTGGTTTTTTTTGCGAATTTAGGTGTGGTGGTTTGGGCCGGGAGGGGGGGGGTTGTGGGGCCGGGCTCGCGCCAAGTTCAATAGCCCCAGCGCACAACAGGATCATAATCGCCATTGTTTTCATTGTTCTAGGTGTGCCCTTTATTTGGAGGAATGGAAATCTCATTTTTTCGGGGGAGGGGTTTTTTTTGTTTTTTTTTGTTTTGTGGTGCTCGATTGTTTTTTGTTTGTGTGCCTTTTTGGAGGAATGGAAATCTCAGAACGCACACTATTGGATAGAATGTGTAGTTCCACGAAGTTTTAAGAGAAACGTGTCACTACCATCCATCCACGAGTATCGCCGGTTATTCTTTGAGGTCAGTTGTGCTTTGAGACTATTCTGGAACAGAATAAACTTATGCATTCAGCTGTCAGCTTTGTGTTTATTCTCGCGCTGTCTGCTCTGGTTAAGGGGTCTTTAACTGGGAGAGTGGGAGGGGTGGGGGCGAGATCGTGGGATCTCATCCATTGTTACGATCAGTAATCAGAACTACGCTGATCATTGCATCAGTGTAGTTCTCATTCATTCCTCATTTCACTGTTAAAACACTCCAGCGATCACTGATCACGTCCCCAGGTGGCAAAAGCGAAGAACTTCTCCTCCACTGACTGCATCTTCAGGTATTCCATCGGGTACGTAGCCAGCCTGTTCTTGACGAGGAAAGCAGCCTTCCCGCACATGGCGACTGCTGCGTCGATTCGCTGCGGCTTGAAGCGGTTGGGCAGCATCCAGAAGAAGTGGTTGAAGTTGTGAACGGCCATGGTTTTCTCCTGGTCTTGCCGATAGACGGCCACCCTCTTGTCCTGGGAAGCAGTGCGAGGACCCATATGTGTGAGTGTGTGAGTATGTATGTGGAGCCAATGGGTGGTGGGGTGATGGGAAGCACCTCCCCCCTCCCCCTCTCTCCCACATCGGTGTGAACCCCGCCTCCCCCTCCCACCCCCACTCACTTCTGGTTGGCCTGGTTGATTGGCCTGTCGAAATACATGCAGTTCAAAGTTCAGATGCTTTCTGATCGACAAATGCTTCTTCTCCCCAAACACTATCCTAATAGACCGGCACTCACATCAATCATGAGGGTAGTTGCGTTCTGTTTGAAGGATAGGGCGGCATTCATCGTCTTGTTGAACCCGTACGGCAGCTTCCACCACTGGTGTGTGTACCTACATTATTGAGTGTGAAGGAGCCATTGTGCTACAGTGCACAGAATGAACACTTGACAGTCGACGCTTACATCCATACGTATTCCGGCAGGCCGACATAGGGATAGTTCTCCGTCTGAAAAAGTTGTGCCAGCAGATTGTATTGCAAAAGTTAATGGAGAAGCTACTGTATTCTGGATTTCTGATGCCTCTTGATGATACCCTCCCAAACAGTTTTCTCTAGGTACACTATTTCCTCACGAGCAAGCCCTTCGAATTGGCGCTGCCAACCCCTTATTGCAAGCCAACATCAAATCAACCATGTGTTTTTAAATTTAGTCAAAAACATAATTTTATTGGTGTGATAATTAAACCCGGGTGGTACTAAGGTTGCGTAGCAGGATCACTCCAACAAGTATAAAAAAAGTTGAGCTTGTATTTTGACTTACCACACTGTAAAGAGATGTAATACGAACGTACGCAACCAAGATCGCATTACGAGCAACCAGACACATCTCTCAGTGTCGTACATCTCTCCATATCGTAAAACGAAGCATGTTTTTCTTGGCGCGGGTTTTAGTAATTGAAAAAATGTTTGCTGACACATAAAAGGGGACGTCGAGAGCTTTCAACTGACGGGTCAATTGCCGCTCTACAACTTAAGACGAGCGAGTTAGAGCAGTTTTGTGCTTTTGGAGCTTTGGGCTGCCGTAACGGGCCAAATTCAAATTTTTGAGTTTCGACCAACGGGAAAACAAATGATCAGTGAGTCGAGAGCTATCCAATGGGCTCGAGATGATCTCTCTGCGACCAAGGTGAGCTAGAACGATTCTAGCGTTAAAATACCGAGAATGTTGCTTTCCGTGGTGCGTGTTTGCGTAATTGAAGAGATTTGCAGCCGCGTGAAAGAACACGTCGAGTGCTTTGACCTGACGTGTCGATCGCCGCTCTACGACGTAAGACGAGCGAGGTAAAACCGTTTTGCGTTTTGGACTTTTTGGGTTACTGTAACTCGCAAAATTCAAATTTTTGCGTATCGACCGCGAGAAAGCGACCCGATCAGTGAATCGAGAGCTATCCATAGAGCCCAAAATCGCCTTCCTACGACTTTCCTACGCCGAGATCCGAGAGTGTCACGGACGGACAGACGCATGGAGCACGCACGCCGAGCTCTCGTCGCCCGGCTGAGGCCGGGCGAAAAATCGTTATTCCCAAGCCACGTTGTCACTTCTAGACCAGTTTTGGAAACGATAGAGGCATGTACCTACCTTCTTGGTGTCGTCGAGTGTGAGGCTACTGAATTGGCCATTGGAGTAGAAGACGTAAATATGATTGTAGTCCAAGTAAGGGAGATGCAAACGCACAAACGACCCTTCCATGCCGGCCAGGATATTTGGTGCTGGGTTGCCAACTTGGATGTCCATTGTTATCTGCAAGCATTACAACCTTCTTCCTTTCGACAAGAGGCGCCACTGTTAAACGCCGGACGAGTAATCAGTCACAAACCGGCACAGCTACAGAAAGCCGAACTAAACCTCTTGGAACTGGGCGCTGCCGCTGCAGGCGTCCCCCTCATGGGCTACATAAGCAACCCCGTCGCTGCCCTTGCGAATAACCCAGACGAAGTCCTTGGCATTGAGCATTGCCAACACTCGGCCTGCAATTGTACGAGTTCATCTGTACGCAGTATATGTACGTGCCATACATACTACACGACAATATATGGAATGAAACCTGAGACTCCTCCGGTGATGTCGTTTCGAGTAGCCACCGTGCTTGTCATCGGGAGCTCGAGATAATTCCTCCCTGTTTGGGCATTAACGTTTCATTTACTACAAATGCCAATACTAAACAAGGCTGCCAAATCATCGACCTTGAAAATATAGGCAGTATGTTCGTTCCACTTGGCGGCCGCGTCGATGTTATCGTGGAAGTACTCGGGGAACATCCAGAAGACTTGGTTGATCTTCTTCACGAATATGGTTCTGTGTTTCTCCAGGTGGTACTTCAGGCATCGGTCCCCTTTGAAGAAGTAGGCCTTCTCACGATGCTCGGACATCATCGCCGCATCGATGTCGCGGTTGAAGTAGGGGTCGGAGAACTTGAAGGTGTCTCTGATGTACAGCTCGTCTTGCTCGGATCGTCCGTTCGAGTCTGAATGAATTTAAGGTACCATGTGAGAACGAGCCATTTTGCGACTAGCTCGCAATTCATAGTTCCAAGCAAAGCCAAGCATCTTGCAAGGGCAGCGGGCGGACCATAGAACTACAGAAGCCAGTTGAAGAAACGATTCAAGCCAACCTGTGGTCCAGTATGAGTCTTCTTGAAAGAAGTAGGTGACGTGCTTCTCGCGCCAGTAGAGCATGGCGTCCACCTTGCCCAGGCTGTAGAAGTTGCCTATGGCCACCTCGTGAGCTGTTGCTTCGACGTTTTCCATTGTCGACTTGCGAAAGTGCTCCGCCAGAGAGTGCAGCCCTCCCTGCAGCAGGTTGATGAAGGTGACACGGTCCTTGTCCTCTCCCGGTGTCGCCATGTGGTCCACCTGTGTGCAACGACAACAACAATGAGACACTAATGGATGGGCGCTGAGGAGTCCTGCCGCCAACAAGCGTTGATGTGGAGTGGAGAGGGATTTCGAGTTTCGCGCTGGAATATCTCTGAATTGCTCGTGTTGCGGTTACAGCGACACTCGGCACGTCATTCGAAGGCTCACGGCGTACTCTTTCGTATTCTGACATAAATTTTTAATTACTAAAACACGCACCACAGAAATCAAACTTCGTGTTACAACGTGGAGAGTTTACAACGTTCGACAACGTGCCCGATACGGTTTGACTGCTCGCAATGCGCTCTTTTGTGCTCTGTCAAGTGTTTGTCAAAACTTTCTTGAAAGCGGGGCTTGAAAGAGGGATCTCTTGCTCTGAAAGCCAAATCCCGATCGAAATCAATATTGCTATGCAATACCCTCTTGCGAAGGTGGATCTCGTGAAGCGGAGCAATACGGGCGGTGAGCTCTCGCACTCTCTGCGGAAAGAACGCAACTCTTTGCAATGCCAGTCAGAATACAAACTCAACTTTTTAGTACCGGTGCTTGTTGTTTTCCTAATGTTAGTGAGAAATACTGCCTCTAACTCACCGCGTCAACAAAGCGTGGATTATGTAGAAGTGTCGTTTGGACTCCATTCACCAACCACATTACGAGTATTATGAATTGAACAAGCATCTCCATTTTGTTCTTACGATTCTGAACAAAAGTTTGACACAGAGGGACGGACACAATGAAGTGACGTTTAGCAATCGGCTTTCAAGTATTATTAGGTAGCAAATCTGAGCGCTTAGAGTTATTTGCGCAGTACGTGGCACACAAGCTGGACTGAATCAACTTATGAAAGCGGACTGTTTTAGCTGCAACACACACACACACACGCACAGGTTGACGATAATGCAACAGAAAGCATCCAGTGCCTAGTGATTCAATCGAGTATGGTATCGAGCAGCGCAAAGGGCGTAAAGGCGGCCACTGTTTCAACCGTCATGGCGATGTATTGTATGTAGGAATACAACCTTTGATGTCTATGTATACCTAGCCTGATTGCCAAATCCATAAATTTACATTGCACCAAACAGGTAGAGAGGGTAGGGAATCAGGTAAGCAGGTACGTATGTAGGTAGGTAGGTGTAGGTAGGTAGGTAGGTAGGGATACAATATAGGGATAGGACAAGACAAGACGCAATAACAGAAGACAAAACAAAGATTGACAAGACAAGATACTCTGAACGAAGATTGTGTCCAAATCGTATTCATTCCATAAGACTATGGTGGCAGTTCATGCTTTCCTCGGTGCGTTCGCAATCCGTGTAATGCCACCAAAGCTGTGCGCAATTACCTGCACTCTCCGATTAAATTTGTATGTACACTGCGTAGGTGGTTTGAATTTGAAGCGTGAGCAGCGAGGTTTGGTAGAATACTCGTCAACTGAAGCTGAGGCTACACGAAGGCGTTGAAGACGCTAGACAAGACTCGTGACCCTGCATTCCATGGCTACGGCCAGGACAACCACCACTGCAACAACCACGACATCGACAACCACCACTACAACGATCACGACAACGACAACCACCACTACAACGGCCACGACAACCACATCAACAGCCTCGGTAGCAAGTTCCATCGTTCTCTCAGGTGGCGACGTCTTCAATGGTGGCTTCCAAAATGGTCTGATGGCCTTCCATCCTGAGAACAGAAGCGTGGTGGAGATGCCACAGACGTTGAAAAGAAGGAGGCGCTCTCACGCGTCAAGGCGGTTGTCTGATGGGACGCTGGTGGTCGCTGGAGGATACTGTTTGAATCCAACCGAAGAATACAGCCCCTCCACGGAACTCCTGCTGCCCAACAGTGGGGAATTCATTGAGGGGCCGCTTATGAATGCAGGAAGACTAAACGCAGCATACGCAGTGGCAGGTACAGCATTGCATCGCTTAAGTAACATCGAAACTCTTCATGAGGTCATATATAACAAAAGTTCCCAATACTCAAAGAATTGCATAGCGCTCTGTAGTTGTAAGTATTCACAGCACAAACTGCTGAACAATGGCTATGAGCGCACAAATATGTACGTGATAAAGCTCTTTACTCATCCAATCACGTTTCGGAGCTGAACTCGCCCCATCATCAGGAGTGAGAACAAGCTTTGTCTAAAAACTGTGGCACCACGTTGGCATCAGTGTAAACTTGAGAGCGTGTGCGGGATAATGTGCACTGGATAGTGAAGTGCCGCTAGACATTTAGTCGACAATCTGGTGGGGTATAGCCGCAATTGGTCTTGGATTTGTTTGTGGTACCTGATCCACATATGGATCAGAAGATTCGCCGCAGGCACACTTTGCGCTTATAATAGTGGCAACTGATCCATAAATGGATCAGAGAAATTCGCCGCAGGCACACAGTGCAATGAAAGCGTCTAAATGAGACGACGCCCTATTGAAAAGGGTATAAATGGGACGACGCCCCATTGAAAAGGGTATAAATGGGACGACGCCCTATTCTTTTGGGCTTAGTGCTCGATGCATCCACACAAAGATATGTTGAAATTTAAGCTGCTTGAAATTGTCGAAATTTGGAAATTCTGACAAAAACCTTGAAAATATACCTAAATTCTTTAATTATAAAATCTAGAACTATTTGCTAATTACTTGACAGACTATGCTCGACACATCCGTGAAAAGAATTTTTGAAATTTAAGCTGTTTGAAATTGTCGAAATTTTGGAATTTTGACAAAAACCTTGAAAATATCCCTAATTTCGTTAATTATAAAATCTGAAACTATTTGCTAAATACTTGGCGGACTATGCTCGATACATTGGTGCAAAGAAGTTTTGAAATTTAAGCTGTTTATTTGGGAATTTTGACAAAAACCTTGAAAATATCCCTAATTTCGTTAATTATAAAATCTGAAACTATTTGATAAATACTTGGCAGACTATGCGCGACACATCCGTGAAAAGAAATTTTGAAATTGAAGCTGTTTGAAATTGTCGAAATTTGTGGATTTTAACAAAATCCTTAAAAATATCCCAAATTTCGTTAATTATATTCGCTGAAACTATTTGCTAAATACTTGGCGGACTATGCTCGATACATCGGTGCAAAGAAGTTTTGAAATTTTAGCTGTTTGAATTTGTCAAAATTTGGGAATTTTGACAAAAACCTTGAAAATATCCCTAATTTGGTGAATCCCAAAATCCGAAACTATGTCACAAATTCATCGCGTCTTACGCCCTTTCCATTTCAGCAAAAACTTTGCCGATACGACTTGTAAATTAAAGTGTCCTTTTTGACATTTTTGTATTTTAATTGTAAATATCTCGAAATAGCGAAATTAGCAACAGAAACGGACAACGGCACGTTACTCAGCGCATTCGACTCCATCGGGTGGCACTAACCGTCATGTCTAGTTTTGTGACACACACACACAGACGAACAGACATTAGCGTCCGTATATATACTCGCCGCCCTGGGGGGCGGCGAAACAAGCTGTGTGTGTAAAAAGTTCAACCTATACTTTGTGTCTGTCAAATTTTGGTGAACAGTATAGTGAACTTTGTACACATCGTTAGCCGCATCTAGAGAAAGTGTCTTGAGAATGTGTACCTTAATGCCAAGTGCATCTATCCCCACGATACGGTTGTCTGTACAGCTGATCTGAAGCTCAGTGATATCGCCGCGTTCGCTATATGTTATCGGCATGATACGACGCCGTTTATCTGATGTTTCCTACCTGTGTAAAAACGTCACATCCAACAAAAAAACTTGCCAATAGTTTGGTGCGAGCAAATTCCTGTGTTCAGCGTACGCATTTCTGTTTCCGAGTGCACATTCATCAATAAACAGCTGTCCTGGCCATCAGACGAAAATCTGGATTTAGACATTTTTTAAATTTTAATTCTAAATATCTCGAAATTAGAATTTATTAAAACTGTAAAACTATGTCACAAATTCTTATTGGCATACGGCCTTACCATTTCTGCGTTCAAATTCGTCAAAAAACGACGTTCTATTTTGTTGATTTATGGAATTTTGAAAAATAATCACGTATTTCTATTAAATTCCATATTTGCAAAAAAATTCTCTTGCGTTACAAATTATCCGCAGCCTATACTCTTTCCATTTCTGAAGAAATTTCGCCGCTATATTATCAGGTGAAAAGTCGATTTTCGACATTTTCATATTTGGATTGAAAATATCTCGAAATTGCAATTTTAAAAACTGCAAAACTATGTCACAAATCCTTATTGGCATACGACCTTTCAGTTTCTGCATTCACATTCGTCAATAAATGACGTTGTATTTTAGTCAATTTATGCAATTTTGATAAATAATCGCGTATTTCTATTAAATTCCACATTTGCAAAAAATTTCTTTTGTGCTACAAATTATCCGCGGTCCATGCTCCTTCCATTTCTGAAGAATTTTCGCGGCTAGCGCATCAGACGAAAAAGTCAATTTTCGACATTTTCGAATTTTAATTGCGAATATCTCGAAAATGCGAAATTAGCAACAGAAACGGACATCGGATCCGTACTCAGCGACATCGACTCTACTTGACCACATATGTCACATATTTTACTTCGGTGCCACGAACGGACGGACGGACACACAGACAGACAGACGGACAGACAGACATTGTCATCCGTATATATACACCTCGCCGCGCTGAGGCGCGGCGAAAAAATCCACAATGAGCACAGCGGTCGCTGAACACAAGTCAATTAACAGACGACAACCAAGAAATGGCGCACAGATGTAGACGCACTGAGTACATATGTACTACAAAGGCACAAGCCTGTGTATGTTCTTGATTTCGCCATTGAATTGATCCCAGATCTGCGGAATGGCGTCGCTGTCGCTCTCGTTGCCATTGACCAACTGACTTCCATGCGCTCGAATGAGAACGCTCGAACGAACAAAGAGCTTTACCAGAACCTAATACTGTCTAGAGCAGAGCAGACGTGCCTTTTCTCCCCCGCGGATGAGGAGGAAAAGTAAATGCGTAGTCCCTGCTTCAAAGACAAAGCTATCTTCGCTGCTTCTGCATTACCACTAACGTTTCAAGACTGAATTTGATATCCCTGTCGCCATACGTGTAGCCGCCAACCGGGGAGAGGGGGGGGGGGGGGGGGGGGGGGGGGGGGGGGGGGGGTCTGAGGCCGGTCAAATGACCTAACAATTTTGCCAAAAAGTACCAAAAAATAAGAAAAAGTTGCAAAAATAGGCCAAAAAGTGCCAAAAATCGTGGTCAAAAACGTCCAAAATATAGCGCTGCAGGCGAAAATTTTGCTATTTTCAAGCGCCGCAGGCAAAATTTTTGCCATTTTTAAGCGCCGCAGGCGAAAATTTTTGAAATTCTAGGGGGGGTTTGTTTGGGGTCGCCTATCGTGGTAAATGTGATTTGGCTGCTGTGAAGATTGCTTTGCAGCCGTGGTCTTGGATCATGCGCCTGGATCTCAACCTCTGATCGGCCGTTTCTATACATGGCTTGTTGCTCTTTCGCGCGACATTGAAGTTTGGATGTCGATGCTATCGTTGAGTTGACGTTTTCAGCTGAACACAGGTGTTGGTAGAAGAGGAGACGAGTTGTGCAACGGTGCAAATGCAACCTGACCACATTTGAATAGGGCAAGCAAGTGCAGAGTTCATGTGTAAACAAGCTTTGTCTAAAAACTGTGGCACCACGTTGGCATCAGTGTAAACTTGAGAGCGTGTGCGCGATAATGTCCACTGGATAGTGAAGTGCCGCTAGACATTTAGTCGACAATTTGGTGGGGCATCGCCGCAATTGGTCTTGGATTTGTTCGTGGTACCTGATCCACATATGGATCAGAAGATTCGCCGCAGGCACACTTTGCGCTTATAATTGTGGCAACTGATCCATAAATGGATCAGAAAAATTCGCCGCAGGCACACAGTGCAATAAAAGTGTCTCAATGAGACGACGCCCTATTGAAATGGGTATAAATGGGACGACGCCCTATTGAAAAGGGTATAAATGGGACGACGCCCTATTCTTTTGGGCTTAGTGCTCGATGCTTCCACACAAAGTATGTTGAAGTCTAATAAGCTGCTTGAAATTGTCGAAATTTAGAAATTCTGACAAAAACCTTAAAAATATACCTAAATTGTTTAATTATAAAATCTAGAACTATTTGCTAAATACTTGGCAGACTACGCCCGACACAACTATGCAAAGACATTATTAAATTTAAGCTATTTGGAATTGTCGAAATTTAAGGATCTTAACAAAAATATCCCAAATTTCGTTAATTATAAAATCAGAAACTATTTGTTAAATACTTGACAGACTATGCCCAATGCGTCAACGCAAAGACATTGTGAAATTTAAGCTGTTTGAAATTGTCATAATTTGGGAATATTGACAAAAACCTTGAAAATATCCCAAAATTCGCTAATTATAAAACTTAGAACGAGTTGCTAAATACTTGGCAGCCTATGCCCGACACAACCATGTAAAGAAATTATAAAATTTAAGCTGTTTGAAATGGTCGAAAACTTGGGAATTTTGACAATACCCTTGAAAATATCCCTACTATCGTTAATTATAAAATCTGAAACTATTCGATAAATACTTGGCAGACTATGCTCGACACATCCGTGAAAAGAAAATTTGAAATTTAAGCTGTTTGAAATTGTCGAAATTTGTGGATTTTAACAAAATCCTTAAAAATATCCTAAATTTCGTTAATTATATTGGCTGAAACTATTTGCTAAATACTTGGCAGACTATGCTCGATACATCTGTGCAAAGAAGTTTTGAAATTTAAGCTGTTTGAATTTGTCAAAATTTGGGAATTTTGACAAAAACCTTAAAAATATCCCTAATTTTGTTAATTATAAAATCTAAAACTATTTGATAAATACTTGGCAGACTATGGTCGACACATCCGGGAAAAGAAATTTTGAAATTTAAGCTGTTTGAAATTGTCGAAATTTGTGGATTTTAACAAAATCCTTAAAAATATCCTAAATTTCGTTAATTATATTCGCTGAAACTATTTGCTACATACTTGGCAGACTATGCTCGATACATCCGTGCAAAGAAATTTTGAAATTTAAGCTGTTTGAATTTGTTGAAATTTGGGAATTTTGACGAAAACCTTAAAAATATCCCTAATTCCGTGAATTCCAAAATCCGAAACTATGTTACAAATTCATCGCGTCATATGCCCTTTCCATTTCAGCAAAAACTTTCTCGATACGACCTGTAAATAAAAGTGTCATTTTTGACATTTTCATATTTTAATTGCAAATATCTCGAAATAGCGAAATTAGCAACAGAAACGGACAACGGCACGTTACTCAGCGCATTCGACTCCATCGGATGGCACTAACCGTCGTGTCTAGTTGTTCCGGACCCACAGACAGACAGACAGACAGACACACAAACGGACAATAGCGTCCGTATATATACTCGCCGCCCTGGGGGGCGGCGAAAATATAGGTTGCCTACGAAACAGGCACATCTCCGCGTGAAGTAGGTAGTCATGCCGTTAACCGCAATCCAGTGTGCGACACGCGAACGTCTCCCCTTTCCCTTCCCTATTGATAAGACGATGCATCTGCAATTGAACGTGAACTATCAGGCGGCCCAGTATAAAGCGGCAGCATAAACTACCGGTTGAAACTGGCCCTGGTTGAAACCGCCAGTATATTTCAATTTGAGTTGAAACTGGAACAGGGAGACTACTACGTATACTACTACGCGCAACACAGCACCATCATAACAGCTACTAGCCGGTCCTTCCCGTTCCAGAAGAATTTGTGTCATGTGATTAGCATGTCGTTTGTATCGTCTGCCAATGTGCTTGTTCAAGGCGCTGCTGGGGATACGTGTTTGCAACGGTCAGTTTGGCGAAGTAGTGGCTGAAGCGGCTAGAATTGCCTGCGCGAGGATTGCCGTACTGTCCATCATCAGCATTCGTATCATATGGCAGTGCGCTTGTGCAAGGCTCTGCTGGGGTGCATCGTTCCAATGCTTAGTTTGACGAAGTAGTCCTTCAACCAGCTAGAATTGCCTGCGCGAGCATTGCTGTACTGTTCATCATCAGCACTTGTATCGTCTACCCATGTACTTGTGCACGACCAATGCATATGTAGTTTAGCGAATTAGTCGCTCAAGCGGCGTATCGTATGGCAGTGCGCTTGTGCAAGGCTGTACTTAACTGGGGTACATCGTTTCAACGCTTAGTTTGGCAAAGTAGCGCCTCAACCAGCTAGAATTGCCTGCGCGAGCATTACCGTACTGTTCATCATCAGCATTTGTATCGTCAGTTAATGTACTTGTGCAAGGCCCTGTTCCAATGCTTGGTTATCGAAATTGTCTCCTGGTCTGCCCCATTCGCTCCGCGATTGGATTACGGTACTATGTATGTACTGTGCCGGCTTGTCCAGAAGAAAAACTTTGAACTTGAACTTGAATAGTCGCTCAAGAGGCTAGAATTGTCTGCGCGAGCATTGCTGTACTGTTCATCATCAGTGTTCGTATCGTCTGCCAATAAGCTTGTGCACGGCTCTGTTCCAATGCTTAGTTTAGCTACATAGTCGCTCAAGCGGCTGGAATTGCCTGCGCAAGCATTGCTGTACTGTTCATCATCAGCATTTGCATCGTCTGCCAATACGCTTGTGTACGGCTCTGTTCCAATGCATAGTTTAGCGCAGTAGTCGCTGAGGCGGCTAGAATTGCCTGCGCGAGCATTGTCGTACTGTTCGTCGTCAGCATTTCGTATCGTCTGTCAATATGTTTGTGCACGAATCTGTTTCAATGCTCAGTTTAGCTGCATACATAGTCGCTCAAGCGGCTGGAATTGCCTGCGCAAGCATTGCTGTGCTGTTCATCAGCAGCATTCGCATTGTCTGGCAATACGCTTGTGCACGGCCAATGCATAGTTTAGCGAAATAGTCGCTGAGGCGGCTAGAATTGCCTGCGCGAGCATTGTCGTACCGGGTTTTTTCGCCGCGCCTCAGCGCGGCGAGGTGTATATATACGGATGACAATGTGTGTGTGTGTGTGTGTCTGTCTGTCCGCGCATCGAAATAAGATATGTGACATATGTGGTCAAGTAGAGTCAAGGTCACTGAGTACGGATCCAGTGTCCGTTCCCGTTGCTAATTTCGCATTTTCGAGATATTCGCAATTAAAATTCCAAAATGTCGAAAATCGACTTTTTCGCCTGATGAACTAGCGGCGAAATTTCTTCAGAAATGGAAAGAGCATAGACCGCGGATAATTTGTAGCACAAAAGAATTTTTTTGCAAATGTGGAATTTAATAGAAATACACGATTATTTGTAAAAAATCCATAAATTGACACAAATGGAACGTCATTTATTGACGAATATGAATGCAGAAATGGATAGGTCGTACGCCAATAAGAATTTGTGACATGGTTTTACAGTTTTGAAAAATTGCAATTTAGAGATATTTACAATTAAAATACGAAAATGTCGAAAATCGACTTTTTCACCCGATTAGCTAGCGACGAAATTTCTTCAGAAATGGAAAGAGCATAGACTGCGGATCATTTGTAACACAAAGGAAGTTTTTTGCAAATGTGGAATTTAATAGAAATACACGATTATTTGTAAAAATCCATAAATTGACACAAATGGAACGTCATTTATTGACGAATATGAATGCAGAAATGGATAGGTCGTACGCCAATAAGAATTTGTGACATGGTTTTACAGTTTTGAAAAATTGCAATTTAGAGATATTTACAATTAAAATACGAAAATGTCGAAAATCGACTTTTTCACCCGATTAGCTAGCGACGAAATTTCTTCAGAAATGGAAAGAGCAGAAATATACGATTATTTATCAAAATTCCATAAATTGACACAAATAGAACGTCATTTATTGACGAATGTGAATGCAGAAATGGATAGGTCGTACGCTGATAAGAATTTGTGACATGGTTTTACAGTTTTGAAAAATTGCAAATTAGGGATATTTACAATTAAAATACGAAAATGTCGAAAATCGACTTTTTCACCTGATGAACTAGCGACGAAATTCTTCAGAAATGGCAAGCACATAGACAACGGATAATTAGTATAACAAGAGAAATTCTTGCTAACGTTAAAGTTGATAGAAATTTTCAAAATTTTGATAAAAATGCCAAAATTCCATAATTGCCAAGACTGTTGTTCATTGATGAATGTCAACGCAGAAATACCAAACAGAATTCCTGGTAGAGAACGACTGCACCAACATTTGGCAAGTTTTTTTTGTTCGATGTGGCGTATTCACGCAGATATAAAACTTCAGATGAACGGCGTCGTATCATGCCGATAACATATAGCGAACGCGGCGATATCACTGAGCTTTAGATCAGCTGTACAGATAACCGTATCGTGTGAATAGCTGCACTTGGTTTTCGGCACACGTTCTCAAGATACCTTCTCTAGATACGGCTAATGGTGTGTGTAAAGTTCACTATACTGTTCACCAAGGTTTGGCAGACACATTGTATAGGTTGAACTTTTTACACACACAGCTTGTTCCGCTTAAGCGCCCCCCCCCCCGCATAAGCGCCCCGGGGCGCTTACGAGGTTTTCACTGCCATATAAGCGCCCCGGGGCGCTTACGTGGTGCCAAAGTTTTTCGGTGTGATGTCAGTGAAATAGCAGGTCTGACGGGTAAATTACGCGAGAAAGTTTGGAATATTACAATGGCAACGCATTTCAGACCATGGTTATGCGAGTTTTACTGATCTGTGAAGCTGCAAATTGCTCAAATCGTGCATATATGTGGTTTGGCAGAGGTTGAGGAAGCTGTGTAGGTCGCCTGCGCCGAGTTACAGGGTCTCATTTTGTATTGAAGTACAGTGTAACTGCCCGATAAGCTTGTATATGACATCTTTGGGGCTGGAAGTTGTCGGTTGGACATTTAGAGAAGCTTATAAATGCACAGAACGCCACAATAAGTCACCGGAACTCTTCTACAGTACTTTAGAGCATTTTCCGTTTTAGCGCCCCGGGGCGCTTAGATGGCGCCAACTTTAGGTCGTCTCAGGGCCCATTTCAACGTAAGCGCCCCGGGGCGCGTAAGCGGAAAAACCCGGTACTGCACGGCCAATGCATAGTTTAGCGAAATAGTCGGTCAAGCGGCTAGAGCCTGCGCGATCATGGCCGTACTGTTCATCATAGCATCCCAAATTCGCTTGTTTGCAATTGCTCCCAATTGGCCGCTTGCAAATCCGCCGCTTAGCAATTACTCGCAGGGCAATTCGGTAATTCGCCGAGTAACACAGTGACGCGTGTACTGTACTCTACGCACTCTGGTTTCCTCTGACATCGCTTTAGGTGACTGCATAACATGCGATTACGACACAAGCACGTACATTCAGTACTATCAAGCTCGTTCTCACAGCCACAACAAAATGCGGCAAGTCAAAGCGGTCGCCTAAACGTAACCTCGCATTGTTGGCGGAAAGGCAGTCATGCGATGCGGTGTAATCGGCGAAAACGTCAATGCGTGTTTTCACCGATTTGAGTGCGCAATCAAATTCCCAAACTGCGCTTTCCCCTATGAAATGGGCCATAGAGCACAACTAGGTATTTCTGCCCGTTGGAATGAGCAATTCAAGTCTGCGACGGCAGCACGCGTGACGACAAACAACAGCCGCCTTCTGACACACTTCACGTATGAAATGGTTCGAGTTCGCATCTACATAGGGACACACACAACACAACGCCAGACATGCCACAATCTCGCCTGGTTATTACATATTTTCACTTTCCTGCTTTCGTCGTCGTTGTAGAATTGGCAATAACAATTGTTTTGACAAGTCGATTTTTCTGTAAAGATTTTGATAGGTAGGCAGTCATCGACATAAACATCCACATAACAGAACAGTTTCATTCGATTGGAAGTCAAAACTCAACTTCGAAACAATAAGTGCCCTCCCTCGAATGAGTGCCTCCCCTTTGGAGGCTTCGAAAAAATACGTGCCCCGGGCACTTATTCGAGGTAATACGGTATATCCATAGAACACAACATTCATCGTTGGTTTGCTGTGTAACGAATGTCTTTCGGAAATATTCCATTTCTCTTTCGCACCTCGTCCGCGCGCGTCAAACAGACAAATACGGTATCGGATCTGTACAACAAATAGCATGGCAGTCCGACGGCGGGTCATGGGGTCTGGCGCGTAGGGCTACCATAACTTGTCCAATAACCAATGGAATAAATGGAAACAAAACCAATACACTGCACTTAGCCATGATACTTCGTTCTACACTCCGACAGCAACCGAGCATCGCAACACGTTGTCTTTCTATCTGGGCTGAGTTGCAATTCGTGACAAATCGAGGGAATGGCAAATCCAAGAGCGATGCGAAATCGAACGTCTGTAGCGTGGCACACGATCGCTGTACAGTCGACCTACCTTCCCTTATTTGACACTAATCGTGATTACAACAAACACTAGAACGTATTTCTTCTAGGTACCGTACCTGCTGCATGCGAAGTCCAACTGAACCGGCCTGTTGTACCTGCTGAAAGCATTCTCGAACGGTTCTTACAGTTAGTCAAATCCTAGATCAGGGTTTCCTCGTCCGTTGTCCGGCTGGTCATTGGACTTCAATAGCCTTCTAGCCCAGAAGTCGGCCGTTCTCTTCTTGCGTCGATGGTCAAATTCGAAGGGGATTCCTTCGGCGACGACGGCCTTTCGCATGGCGATTCCGGCGTTCGCCTGCACGCGCACACGCTGTACTCTCACTTGACCGATCTTGGCATTCTTCAACTATTGTCATCACTGAGCTACTCGGCTACCGTCAATCGGGGCTGGTGTTGAGAGAGAGAGAGAGAGAGAATAAGCTACTTTTCGCATTTCTGCAAATGTAATTTACAAAACTCAAATTTTCTAGTCATCGTGGGATGGGTGTGGATAGAAAAGAAGTAGAGGAGAGGCGTAGGTACAGTCCCGTCCGGAAGTTATGTACGTCCTACATATTTGCGCGGTAGCGCGCGTGTTCGTGTTGAACTCGCGCGGTGGGCTGACTTAGCACGATACGTTGCCTTATCATGGCTACAGTATGCGACATGCCTGCGCAGGCAGTGTAGCTTATGCAAATTTGCGCGTCGGTATTCGGAATCGAAGGTCTGAAAGACGGAGAAGTTTGATTGAATCAGATTTCAATCGAAAATGCCCGAAGTATTTGCGACCGTGCAAAACGCGCCTCCTGGCGCACAGCATTCGAAGATTAGACACAGCTACATATTTTATGTACGTTACCATCGGCGATACATGGGGGGGGGCGGCAAAACCTTCTATATCTCTCTCACAATCGATACAGTTAGTTGCACAATTTTGAGATGGCAACCTGAAGTCCTGCCGCCAAGTCAGCGCCGACCAGCAAGCATCCAACGACGATGAGAACAATCGCTACCGCTTGGGTCATGTCGAGCGTACTGTATTTCGGACAACTTTGAAACCAGAAGACGACTTGGCAGAACTCGAAGTAGTATGGGAGAACTGAACAGTCCTCGGGAGCCATAAACTGGAATTTATGCGCGCCGGCGATTCGTCAGCCGGTTTTGGCGTCCAACGCTTCGAAAACGCGCGAATTTGCCGCTTGGGAATTCGACACTTAGCAATTACCTGCGGGGTAATTCGGTCAATTGCCGAAGTTGTCAAGTAAGGAACATAGGTACTGCTCAGTCTTGTCGATTGTTCCTTGGTACAAATTGTACCTAACAATTTGTACCCCTAAATTGTTAACAATTTAGGAACAATAACAATTTGCTCCACTGCTTCCAGGAACAAAACAATAACAATAACAATCTGAAATGGCTCCAGAACAAAACAATTTGGAAACTCATAAATTGTACCTAAATTGTTCTGAATTTCGGTGAAAGCATGCAGTAATTCACAGCAGTTATGAAGCGAATATGATATAATTTGAGAATGTTTCGTTATTGACGTCGCAATTCGTTTAATGTTGTGGATATTATTATGTTCGTTTAATGTTGTGGATATTAACGAACTTCCGCCCTATGGCATCCAACCATCCTAGGAACAATTTAGGTACAATTGTTCCTAAATTGTTAACAACAACAAGAACAATTTGTCGAAATTCGAGAGGAACAATAACAATAACAAAACAATTTAGAATTTTAAGACGTGGAACAAAACAATAACAAAACAATTTAGAAATATGTGGTACAACGACAAGATTACAGTGCTGTATGTAATGTAATGTACTGAATGCTGGCGCAACGCTGGCTTACTCTGACACAACTTTAGACTTAAGCTACTGATCAGGCTACGAAACACTCATACAACAAAACTGCAGCGCGTCCTCACAGTCACAACGTAATGTGGGAAGTCGGAACGGTGGCTGGACTGACTGAATTGCTGACTGCAGGGCAGGTCAGGCGGTCACGCGATGTGTTGGTTGTAATCGGCGAAAACATAAAATGCTTGTTTTCTCCGAGTGCACTTTCCGAGCGACGCGGCGCGGGCAAGTTCGCAAACTGCGCTTCGCCCCTACGTAAAAGACAGTAGGTACCTATGTATGTACGTAGGTCGGTAGTATTAATAGTAATGGGACGTTAGAATTCTGTCTGCCTGCTGGAATGAAAGTCTGCAACAACAGTCTTCTGACCCGATTTGCGCAAGTTCGTATTTAGTGGCAGCAACAACCGGGCAGCGTAATATTCTCGCTTTGTTGTCAAAATCTCTTTTCAATATTCATCATCGAATTTCAAAGGACGCAGTTCTGACAAATTGAGTGGTGTGGTGATATGTATGTGGTTTGGCGCTGACAGGTGATCAATAGAGATAGTCTCTGATTTCGAAACAGCTGTCGAGCGTGAACTTCCTCACATTACGTAAACGTAGATAATGTTGTTGTGCACCAGCCGTCTTCGGAAATATTCCATTTCTCTTTCACACCACGTCCACGCGCGTCGAACAGACAAATACGGTATCGGATCTGTACAACAAATAGCATGGCAGTCCGACGGCGGGTCATGGGGTCTCACAAATAGGGCTACCGTAACTTGTCCAACAAGCGAGCCAGAATTAGTGGAAAGGAAAGCAATGCTTTGTCCTGCAGTACTTAGGTCCGCACCCAGGACGCTATTATGTCACCATTAGTGGATCTAGGGGGGGTGGGGGGGGGGGGGGGGGGTTGTGCGTCCGCCCTCCCCCATTCGGCCAAACCGCCCCCGTACCCCCTCCCAAGAAAAATATTTTGCGCGGTAGCATGTTCAGAGCAAAAAATTTTGCCTGCGGCGCAATTTTATAGCAATATTGTAACCTGAAAACGCCACAATCGGCAACATTTTCGCCTGCGGCGCTATTTTAAGGCAATTTTGCAGCAGAAAACGACAAACTCGGAACAATTTTTTGCCTGCGGTGCAGATTTTCTGATGTACTTTTATAGTGTCTTGGTCCCCCCCCCTGTGGCCTCAAAAATTCCGCAACCCCCCCCCCCCCCATTTCAAAATCCTGGACCCGCCACTTGTAAAGAAGTTCAAATTGTCCGTTTCCAGCCCGCTTATTGGACAATGGAATTGATGGGGAATCGGGTGGTGGGAAGAGGGGGGATGGTTGGAGATCAGCGCCTCCTCCTTCGTCTTGCTGTTTGCGGGGGCAGCTCTCCTATCTTGGTCAGCAGCTCCGACAAACTGGCGATGCCGCCCCCCTGCTGGGCGATGATGTCTTCCACCTCGGCCATGGTCGTGCCTGGACGTACGCCCGTCACCTGAACGCAGGTGCGTCGTTATAGTGTGACAATTGATTGAGGGAGGGAGGGAGGGAGGGAGAGGGAGGGAGGGAGGGAGAGAGCGCACGACATGTATGTCATACGGTACTGTACGTACCTGGTCGACCATAGTCTTGACCTCGGTGTTTTCCTGTCCCGGCACAGCCGTCATCTTCTGCATAAACGCCTTCGTCTGCGGCGCGTTCACCACCTAAAACTACTTGACTCTCGCGCTTTCGTATCTGCGCATTACTGAGTACAACGCTCACTTCAGCGGCCTTCTCCATCTCCTGGAGTGTGGCCTTCTCGTTGAACTGCATGCGGCTTCCAACATCTTCCACACTAATCTCCGCAGCCTTCGCGTCCAGTTCAGTCGCGTAGTTTTGCAGGTCCTTCTCCTCTGCAATGGACAAAGGTTCACGTGGCATCGAGGGTTCACTGTGCATAGAGAACGTTGTCTTGCAAAAGCCTCTGTTTGCAGGACAACTGCGGTGCTGAAACCTGCGAATTGGTACACCTCGGTGCCTGAGGGCTGAATCGATCTTGACCAAACTACTTGCCTCAAAACCTTTGCTATGGTTCTACATTTGTGCCAAATTTCACACGTTACAAAAGTTGTTCATTAATAAAGTGGTATTACCCACCAAACTTCTCCTTGAGTTCAGCCTCACTGGCGCCCGGATTGGCCAGTGCCACCGCAGCCATATCTGTCAGTGGGAGCAGAGGAGTCGTCTGGAAGGTCGTCGCCAGGTCTTTCACCTCCAGATCTGGAACGGACTCGGCCAACGCCGCCAGACCCTGGGCCATCTCCTCGTCCACCTGCGAGTGACACGGAGAATTCTGTGTGTTATGCTGGCATATGGAGTTGTGGATACTTTGCAGGTGCTGTTGCTGATCACGCCCGTCTAGAATTCGTAAGTCATTGATGGAATGATGGAGTCAAAGTCAACTGCAAAACTGACTTTCAAAGGCTACCGCTGGTTAGTTGTTGACCTGATTTCGCGCGGGGCATGTTTGCAGGGCAAATACTACCATATTCTATTCTACTGATATTACTGGTATTGTTATATTGATTGTAACGGTGACATCTGACGTAGACGTCGCATTGATTTCTAGTGCCACGGATTGCTTCGTTATCTATTGGCCTTTGCCCTGAGGCACTTTCCGACCTGTCGTTGTCGACAAACCAACAAAAACTACAGTATATATCATTGTCAACCCACAAAAATTGATCCAAAGTTGGTGAAGCAAAGAGCGCTCACCCCCTCTGCCTGCTCTGCCAATTGGGCGACGGAGAGTGGGGTGCTGGAGCTGGCGGCTATCTCTCCGACGGTCTTGGTCGCGTCTTGGACCGCTTCCTCCGCCAGCTTGGTGCCCTCCTCCTGAACACTGGCTGCCAATGCTAATTGAATTGAATCACCGCAAAAAATGCGAGTGAAATCAGACCAAATATTAAAACAAAACTAAATTAAACTTATTAACTTAAGATGAATTAGGTAAACAAAATAAATAAAATTGGATTAAACTAAGCAAAATAAAATGAAGTGACTTCAATTCGCTTAGATTAAAGTAAAATAAATTAAACCAAATCAATTCGAATTAAATTGAACTAACTAAATTACCTAAGCTAAGTGGTAATTATGTTACATCAAATTGAATTAATTATTCAAGAATACACTCACTAAATTCAACTTCAACAAAATTTTATTTAAAATACTATTCAATTTAATTCTTGCCGACCCAATCAGATTGGTCTTGATAAACCACCTGAATCTCCTTTGCCTCATTAGCTTTGGCCTGGAGGACCTCCGGGTCGGTGTTCGCCGCAACGTTATCCGCCGCCTGCGCCAACTGGTCCAGCTCTAGCCCGGGTGTATCAGTCGCCTGGAGGACAAACGGCGGTCTACCAGGAAATTTGAGTCCGCCCCCCCCCCCCATCCAGTGGCGGATCCAGGATTTTGGAATGGGGGGGGGGCGGAATTTTTGAGGCCACAGGGGGGACCAACATGCTATAAAAGCACATTAAAAAATTTGCGCCGCAGGCGGAAATTTGGCCGATTTTGGCCTATGTTGATCCAAAAATGCTTTAAAATAGCGCCGCAGGCAAAAATTTTGGCCGATTTTGCCCTATTTTGGTACAAAAGTGCTATAAAATAGCGCCGCAGGCAAAAATTTTGGCCGATTTTGTCCTACTTTGGTTCAAAAGTGCTATAAAAGCATATAAGATAGCGCCGCAGGCGAAAATTTTGGCCGATTTTGGCCTATTTTGGTACAAAAGTGCTATAAAATAGCGCCGCAGGCGAAAAGTTTTTGCTCTGGAGGTGCTACCGCGCAAATTTTTTTTCTCGGGAGGGGGAATGGGGGGCGGTTTGGCCGAATGGGGGGGGGGGGGCGGACGCACAACCCCCCACCCCCCTGGATCCGCTACTGCCCCCATCCACAGCAAGCTGTAGGAAAGTTAGAAGAGTAAAGCTTGAAGATATGTTGGCCTAAAGTGTTGACAACTCTGACACCACATTTCAGCATCTCAGACTCATTCATGTGAAAATGCGGGCTTGACATGCAAAATTGATTCTTTTCTCAAGAAGACGCTCTAATTTATAACACCCATTACTTGGGTTGTTGACTAGCAATTACGATGCGACTCTTACCATTCTAAAGAAAAGAAATGACTCTCGAATGTAGTTTGAACGAATATCATAGCCTGCCTGGTGCAGTGACCGTGACTAATTTTGCATTTTGAGCCCGCATTTTGTTTTTTGCGAATGTGTCTAGGACTCTGAAATTTGGCGTCCGATGTGTCAACACGTTAGGCTAACATATCTCCAAGTTTCACCCTTCCATCTTTCCTACAGCGTGCTGTGGATGGGGGGCCTCGACTATCGAAAGACCCGGTAAGGTAGGCGCTAACCACTAGGAGCCCACTCCAGTTTAAGTATCGGTTTGGCCGCGCTTTGAGGTCCGTCTAGAGTAGACTTGAATACTAAGCCGCATAGGCAAGTGAAGCTGACATTTCTATGTACATCTGCTGGGTCTTGAGGCTCACGCAGTCACGCACCTGTTTCGACAGACCCGCCGCGTCCATGGTGGGAAATTTGGCGAAGATTTTGGCCATACTTTCGGCCACTTCTCCCTCGGCGTTTAGCTGGGCCACCTGCAGACAAGCTTCCATAAGATTGTGCAGAACGGATTGACGAAAGGCTTCTGGCAAAAGTTTTCTACACACAACTTTGTCTCTATGGGGAGAAGGCACTCTTCACGATACACTGTAGCCCATGTTTGAGTGCTTTTGTCTTGTTTTCAAAGCGCAACAACCAGCTGCGTACATAATACGCACCTGGTTCAGCTCAGTGACGGTTAGACTGGATTCGGTAGCGATGGTTGCGACCTCCGTCACCGCCAGTTCGCCTGTGCTAATGATCAGCGTCGCCACCTGGACCATCTTCAGAGTGCTGCCGCCCTTGGTCACAGCGCTCACGATCTGAAATGTGGAGCTGCATTGATTATTGGTGCAGAGCGAGTTGTGAGCATTCCAGAGTGGAAGAGGAAAAGAGCAGAAGGATTGGCAGAGTGTTTCGGATGTGATGCACGCAGCCTGCGTGGAGTGCTGTTGACCCTTAGGCCGCAAAATTCCAACCTTCAGGTTGCAACCATGGCATGGAGACTCGAAAGAGCCTAAGATGGTCTCTCGGCGACCTTCCAACGCCGATATCTGCGAGCGTCACGCCCGAGCGAACGCACGCACGCACCGCACGTGTCACTGTCGCACTCGGCCGGCTGAGGTACATACATAGATCGGAAATGGAGCTTCCCTCCTCTCCTTTTCCTCGCGCTTTCTGATTTACGGTGTGAATCGAGCCTCAACTTTGAGTCACATTACATACAGCGGATGCCTTGATGGTCGACTTGACTGCTGACATCTTGAAGAATGGGCCGTTCTCGTTGCCCCGGCAGATCTTCTCCAGGTTGGCCAGCGTCTGGACGTCCAGGTCGGCGTTGACCTCTGACATGGCCTTGAGGTCGTCCACCACTGCCGTATCGTCCTTCAGCTTCGCTAGCTGATTAATCGTCAGCTTCTTGTTTGCTCCGGCAGCCGTCACGATGGCGCTCACCTAGAGTGTGCGTGCACAGTATACTGTAGCGTGTAGGTACAGTACCGGTCAGAGACAACGCTGCATCGCAACCCGGGTCGCCAACCCCTATTGCGATGTCTTGCGTCGCCGACCCCAAAGTACCCGCGATAGGTTAGGTATACGTAGACAAAACTCTGACCGATGCTGCTCAGGTCGTCAGGAGGAGGAGTTATCATCTGTACTCTGAGACTCTCGCACCTTTGTAGTTTGGTCGCTGGCGATGGCCGTCAGACTCGCCTTCACTTCGTCATTTGGGGCCTCTTCTACCAGTTGAGCCACCTGTAACGGAAAGAGCACAGAAATGGGTCTATGTGTTTACGCACCGCCTTACCATATCCTCGCAATACCGTAACGTCCGCGTCGAACTGTTCCAGCTCCTCCACACTGATCTCGCTGTCTTCGTTCATGGCCTCCAGTAGTGCGGCTACGTCCTGTGAAGCTGCCGTCGTCGCTTCGTCAGGCGCTGCAGTCGTTCCACTACCATCGCCGCCGTCGCCTGTGCTCTTGACGGACGAAGGGCAGGCTTGGCTGGAGCCGGCGAGCCAGCCCAGCAGAAGGAGAAGCGAGATCGCTCGCCTCATATTCAAGATCCTAGAACTGCATGGGCGCAAGGGTTGAATTGAGGTGGATCAGCATTCAGCAGTGCTGGGTGACCAATAGAAACTCATTTTAGTTTCAGTTTCAGTTTTAGTTAAAATAATGGTGCTGGCTGAGTTTCAGTTCCAGTTTCAGTTATGGAATCCGCGGGAGTTTCGATTCAGTAACTGAAACTGAGTTTCAGTTATTGAAGGTTCAGAAAGTTGCAACGAACTGCTCAAAATAATTTTTGTGGATGGCATTTTGTGGAAAAAGAAGCGATTTCTAAACTTGGGATGGCATCATTGCATATTTGGACCTGAATATGGACAAAACGTCTGCATATGTAGACAAATTCGGTTAGAATTTCTTGAAAATCTGCTGAAATTCGGCAAAATTTGACAGTCAAATAACTGAAACTAAACGGTGAGTTTCAGTTTCAGTTTCAGTTTCAGTTATGGAATCCGCGCGAGTTTCGATTCAGTTTTAGTTTCAGTTAACTGATTGTAACTGAAACTCAAACTGAAACTAGTTTAAGTTTCTATTGGCTCCCTGCAGCAGTGTAACTACACTGTATCATTCCAAAACAGTCCAACAAACCGTTGCCTAGTCGACTCCCGTTGGTGCTGTCCGCCACAGTCACGCAGTTGGAAATCAAAGTTGCCTATTAAAAAATCCTGTCGCCTACAAATTGTTCCGAACTCTGACAAGATCGGTTCCTACCAGTTTTTGTTTAGACTGCGCAAGATAACGAAAAGTCACTCAGTTGAGTGCAAAAGTGGCAACAAATGGAACTGCTCACGTCTCGACGGCCCTTTTCTGTTGGCGTTCGCCCTCCTGGGTGGTCGGTAGGCGAACCCGTTCTGGTTCCCGGGCGGAAACCCGACGTCCGAAAAAAATTGTCTCGCCGCCATTTTCGGCGCTGCGGGCGCCATTGCGTCATGGCGGGGAAGACAGACAGTCTGGGTAAACGACGAAGACGAATGGACGCGCGCGCGCAATTAGTTTTTCTCTCGTTTTGAGTGCGCGTCAAGAGTTTTTGCGCGGTCGCGCCGAGTTTGGATCGCACCGCTCGCCGGGCGGGTTACGGTAGAACTGTGAAGCCTAGTGAGGTAGCCCAGACGCTGGGCATGGGGCGTTCTTACGCTTCACTTGGCCTAAGGCTCAGGCTTAGGCTACCACACGAGGCTCCTACGATCTCTCTTTCAAATTCAGTTGAGTTGGAATACAATTGCCTATTCTTAGACTTGTCTCAAGGGTCATCCGACCAACGGCATTCGTTCCCTTGCAGGACCATTCGATCCGATGATTGGGAACACGCGGAAACAAATAGTCAAAGTCAAACAATGACATTTGTCTCATCGAAAGACCTAGAGCTGTCAAGCATAACTGACCGCATGTTTTGTTACAGTTTGCACAAAACAATTAAGACTAGGTCTGTAAGCCTAATATAAATGATAATTCTGTAGCGTTGCCTAATTCAATGGCCGCGGCATAGGAATTCGAGTTGGCCCGCGCAGTAACCCAAAGGTCCCATAACCCAAAGCGGTCATAATCTAAATCGTTGGTCTGGAGTCTAGAGACTGAGTGCGATCTTGCGATGCGAAGCGTCGATTGAGGGCTCGCGGGTGCGTCCTTTTCTGCGGTGACAAGGCTTTGTTGACAATGGTGAAACAAGAACGCTCTGCAGTACGACGAGAACTCTAACAATCTTAGTCAGAACTCAGAGCTTTGTGGAATATGTACCGGAATATGTCGGCATTATATGTGGTCTATAATGCCACTGCCGCGTTCACGCTGGTGTTTGTGTGTCGTATGCCACCCCACTCTCTCCAGCAGCTTGAGTAAACAAACCCGTTCTTGTTTCGTGCGTGTGTGTGTGGTCGCTTCGCTTGCTTGCAGACGACACTAAAGAAAAACTGCGCCGCCGACAAAATCGCCCAAAACTAGAACTCGGCGGGAAGATTCCCCGTCCGCATCGTTTCGCGCTGCACTCAGCGGCCTACTCGTTTCAAGATTGGCCCAGCTGAACTTTGCAAGTTACAGACAGGCAACTATACACCTAAGCCTGAGCAGAAGCCCTATGTATTGTAACCCTGAGCATATGCCTTGGCCTAAATCTGAGCCTAAGAAAAGGTATACACTTACATACATGTAAGCCTAGAATGGATGACTCTGCAGAGCGCTCCGCTTGAATCTAAACAATAATGGAGCATCCTTGTCGGCGCTAATCAGTGGCCACCACTCACCACTCGTTAACAAACAGAGAATGCTCAGTGCGTACCTACCGTGTGCGGTTGTTTCAGGGGGGGGGGGGGGGTGGGGGTGGGAGGCGTTTGGCGGCTGTTGATAGATCGCCGAATTCCGTGCCGTTTCACGCCAAGTTCAAATTGCAAAGAAACCCAAGAAACTAAAATCTCATCCTTCCAGAAGTCCCCACCAATCACATTGACGCACATAATCAGCGAACGCCTAATGGAAAGCAGATCGATTGTTGGATCTATGCCATACCGGCCATCCACGTTCACTAATGTCTCAAGCAGAATCGATTGGTGCCCGATGGGCGGCAACGATAGCCTTGGCTATGGCCGCAGCATTTCTTGTTGTTCTCGTTGCCATTCTTGCAATGCATGTTGTTTCCATAGCAGTCCCTCTTGGCACTGAAGTGGCGCGAAATCACATGCGTTCTACATAACAGATGTAGACTGCAACGCTCCAAGTTACGGTACGTTACATAGCACTACGTGTTGTACGGGCCACGATATACAAAAGAAAGACACGTTGTCACTTTCAGCTAGCGGTTGTCTTCTGAGAGATTGAGACTGTTGATGTTATTGTTCTGTATTGTGATACTATATGAAATTCTCTGTTACTGTACATGGACAGCGAGAAGCAGCCTCCAATTGCCAAGACGACGAGAGCGAAGAGAAGTAAGCTAGATCGGCTCATATTGTGTTTTGAAAGTCTGAAAAGGGAATAAAGGCAAGGCAGTGAAATTCGCTACAACATTCAAATCGTCGTTTCACCGCGACAAGTTGAACGGAGAGTGGCGGTTTTCACAGGTCGATTTCTATTCTGCTTTTGCTTCTTGTTCACCACTGACAGCTGAGACCAGATATCGCTGACTCGCAGAAAATAGAATAGGCTGTCTTAATTTTGACGTCTGACAGATCTTCCCTTTTCAACAAGATGTGGAAAGGCCACTCAGTTGCTTGTCGCAGACAGTGCCACTTGGATTTTGTTGAGCCAAGCTGTGGTTCCATCTGTGACCGATTAGCACTCTCACGTGCGAGTCACGGAATATAGAAACATCACTCTGCGAAGCATTAACACCAGACATGCCATTGTCTCAGGATTTTGCCAATTGTCTTGTCTTTGTCTTTGTCTTTGACCCCAAATATTAAATTGTCTTGTCTTTGTCTTTGTCCTGTGCCCAATTTCTTAAATTGTCTTGTCTTTGTCCTGTCTTGTCCCAAAATTGTCCTTATATTGTCCCTAGATTGACCCAGAGAGGGTTGTGTTTGTACTGAGTTGTTGTTTTGTCCACCTGCTTGGAGCTAGACTTTCTCGTGCAACGCAAGTTAGCACTAGATGAATCCCAGATTACTTCATTCATAGATTGTCCCATAAACGGTCCCCGCAACATTAAATTACGGCTCGCTGGATGTGTATGATCCATACCACAAAGGACAATCTAAGGACAATTTAAGGACAATTTACTTATTTGTCCCAACTGATCATTTTGATTGTCTAGTCTTTGTCTTGTCTTTGCAAAAACACGGGACAATCTAAATTGTCTTGTCTTGTCGGACAATTTAGCCGAGTTAAATTGTCTAAGACAATTGTCCTTAAAGACAATGACATGTCTGATTAACACATACGCCGGGCAATGTCGTCTCGTGACCAAAGAACAAGTGAATGTCATGCAGCACCAACAAATAATGGACTACATTACTCGGGGTCGGAGGTAATAGATTATTGCGTTACGTCACTAATGGGAGCACTTCAAGCCTCTTCGATTTTGCTCGCACCACCGCAAATTAGTACCGCATCAGTTCGTTAAGAAGATCTAAACAAACACACACGTTCGGTACATGCAGTACTAAAGCAATGCATGAGAGCGACGAATGATTGCCAGAAGGGGGTTTAGACACAAGCGTTGTAATGCGTCGCTGTCTCCATCCCTGCTGGCGTCCACCAGAATTGACCCCAGCGGTAGAAGAGGACCAGCAGCAAGGCGGCGACCCCGAACGCTGGCAAAGCCGAGATCCACGCCTCCAGCGCTTGAGTCCAGCTCCAGCCGTGGCCTGAAGTTTCCCCACCACTCTGTACTGAAATGCCAACACACACACAGGTTGCTCAAAACACATCCCCACTCGAATCAGACCCACTTCGGTTAGTGCATAACTAGTGCCTTTAGCCCATAGGTGATACTGTATATCTATAGCTGAACACCTATGGAAACAGAGCCATTTGTGTCGACCCATGGAAATCAGCCACTGCTCAACATGTATTGGCCTATGGTTCACGGCCAATGCTCACAACAGCCCATAGAAGATTCTGATAGATCTAAAGTCATTTGACACTGCGCTTCCATCAGTGTCTGCTTTTAGGGTTGCACCAGCTCCCATGCCTCAGAATACACTGAAACTAACACATGGAAGCTTGCATTTAGCCCATAGGAGATTTCAGATAGGTCTAATGTTTTCTGACACTGTGCCCCTGCCAGTGCCTGCATTTACCATTGCACCAACTCCCGTGCCTGTGATTACACTGAACTTTGCCTATAGGTGTTTGTGTTTAGCCCATAAGAGGTTTCAGATAGATCAAAAGTCTCTTGACACTGTGCCCTTGCCAGTGCTTATCATCAAACCTGTTCCCGTGCCTCTGAATACACTGAAGCTAACACATGGATGTTTGTGTTTAGCCCATAAGAGGCTTCAGATAGATCAAAAGTCTCTTGACACTGCGCCCTTGCCAGTGCCTGCATTTATCATCGAACCTGTTCCCGTGCCTCTGAATACACGTCGGAGTCTCTCAGACACAACTTTGTAGTGAATGGTGACACGACAGTGTGAAATTTCCACGAAAATGACCAGTAGGCACTCTTTAGTGCTCAGAATGTACTGCGCAGTTGATATTTTTGTGAATTTTGTAGAATTTAGTAATTTGCAAAATTTTTAAAATAGGAGGGGATTCCTTCCAGCCCACGACGGTCAGTTTAAGCTGTTGATCTCCAGGATCCGTCAACTGTGTCAAGAGAAAATGGCCGGACAAACAAACAGAGATTTGCCGCTTAGTATATAGGACTAGAGCCTTTAGCCCGTAGGAGAATCTCTAAGGTCAATAGCGTATGGGTAACCTGCAGAGCATGAAGGACATAACGCAATCATCGAATTCAGTGCACTGCAGGACAGTACAGTTAGATCTCTAGTCGTTAGACACTGTGCCATTGTCAGTGCCTATGTTTAGGATCTCGCAAGCTCCTGTGCCTGTAGATGCTTGGGTTTAGCCTGTAGACAATTGGGTTTAGCCCATAGGACATTTCAGACAGATCTCAAGCCATTTGACACTGTGCCCATGCCAGTGCCTGCATTTAGGCTCGCGCCAGCTCCCGTGTCTGTAAATACACAATAGATACTTGGGTTTAGCCCACAGACATTTGGGTTTAGCCCGTAGGAGATTTCGGATAGATCTAAAGACGTTTGACATAGATCCAAAGCAGTTTGATGCTGCGCCCCTGCCAGTGCATGCAGTGCCTGCGAATACACTTTGGAGTCTCACAACGACAACTCTGTCATGAATGGTGACACTTTTGTAAAGCACTTTTGTCACGAAATCAAATGCCAATTACATCGTGTGGTGCCTTCTGTGGTCAGAATGTACTGGTGCAGTCGATATTTTCGAAATAATTTGGAATTTAGTCATCGGTCAAAGTTCTAAAAGCAAAGATGCAAAACTACGTGTTATGACGGTCAGTTTAAGGTATAGATCATCGCAAACCGACAACTGTGTCTAGAGTTATGGTGCTGACAGACAAACACACAAACACACGGACAGACTCTAGGCGCCATAGTATATAGGACTAGAGCCTTTAGCCCATAGGTGATACTCTATAGTCCATAAGAGACTGCTTGCTGTAGCTTATATTTCAACAGGCAACAGCCCATTGCCCACAGCCACTGGGTCAGAACATGCAGCACTCCACGGCTTGCCGCCACTGGTACATGCAGTGGTCCATGGCCACAGACGCTGATCAGACATGCAGCGCTCCATGGCCTGAAGCCACTGGTAAGAAGATCCAGTGATCGTTCGTTCACGGCTGGTGGCAACTGCTCTTTGCAGTAGACCGCTTGCCACCAACATTCTCAAGCACATTTGCATGAGACAGATCGCTCGCCACCACTGCTCAAAAGTCTGACGACCATTCGATGGTTCGTTTGCGGCTGTTGACAATTGTTTTGTGCGGTTGATCGCTTGCTGCTGACGTTCTCAAGCACATTTGAATGAAACAGATCGCTCACCACCACAGCTCAAAAGTCTGAAGACCATTCGATCGTTCGTTCGCTGCTGATGGAAACTGTTCTGTGCAGTTGACCACTTGCTGCTGACGTTCTGAAGCACATTTGAATGAGACAGATCGCTCACCACCACTGCTCGCAAGTCTGAGAGACAGATCGCTCGCCACCGCAGCTCGAAAGTCTGAAGACCGTTCAATGGTCGTCTGCGCCTGATGGCAATTGTTTTGTGCAGTTGATCGCTTGCCGATGACGTTCTCAAGCGCTTTGAATGATTCTAAACCTTTTTTCGCCGCGCCTCAGCGCGGCGAGGTGTATATATACGGATGACAATGTCTGTCTGTGTGATTGCTCACCACCAGATCGCTCACCACCAATGCGCGCAAGTGTGAAGACCAGTCGATCGTTCATTCATGGCTGATGGCAACTGTTGTGTGCAATTTGTCGCTTGCCGCTGAACTTCTCACGCCTCATTGAATGATTCAAACCGTTTGGGTGTCAGGATGACTGACGGAATGGCGAAAAAAACTTTTCAAACGACAAAAAGCAGCAGCAAAAAGATTGATGCCAACTGGGGATTGATCCAGGGATCTCAAGGTTAACAGACCGACGCCTTAATGCTGAGCCACTTGCCTCTTGTTCTACGTTTCGCCTGGACGCTTATAAGAACGCACGTCAATTGCGCGCAGTGTTTTGCGTTATGCTGACAGACTCACTCAATCACAAACAGACACCGTTAGCCGCTTAGTATATAGGACTAGTGCCTTTAGCCCATAGGTGATACTGTATATCTATAGCTGAACACCTATGGAAACAGAGCCATTTGTATCGACCCATGGAAATCAGCCACTGCTCACAACATGTATTGGCCTATGGTTCACAGCCAATGCTCACAACAGCCCATAGGAGATTCTGATAGATCTGAAGTCATTTGACACTGTGCCTCTGCCAGTGCCTGCTTTTAGGGTTGCACCAGCCCCCATGCCTCAGAATACACTGAAGCTAACACGTGGATGCTTGCATTTAGCCCATAGGAGATTTCAGATAGATCTAATGTCTTTAGGTGATACTGTATATCTATAGCTGAACACCTATGGAAACAGAGCCATTTGTATCGACCCATGGAAATCAGCCACTGCTCACAACATGTATTGGCCTATGGTTCACAGCCAATGCTCACAACAGCCCATAGGAGATTCTGATAGATCTAAAGTCATTTGACAGTGTGCCTCTGTCAGTGCCTGCTTTTAGGGTTGCACCAGCTCCCATGCCTCAGAATACACTGAGGCTAACACATGGATGCTTGCATTTAACCCATAGGAGATTTCAGATAGATCTAATGTCTTCTGACACTGTGCCCCTGCCAGTGCCTGAATTTATCATTGCGCCCACTCCCGTGCCAGTGATTACACTGAACTTTGCATATAGGTGTTTGTGTGTAGCCCATAAGAGGTTTCAGATAGACCAAAAGCCTCTTGACACTGCGCCCTTGCCAGTGCCTGCATTTATCATTGAACCTGTTCCTGTGCCTCTGAATACACGTCGGAGTCTCACAGAGACAACTTTTTAGTGATTGGTGACACAACAGTGCGAAATTTCCATGAAAATGACCAGTAGGCACTCTTTAGTGCTCAGAATGCACTGTGCAGTTGATATTTTCGTGAATTTTGTGGAATTTAGTAACTTGCAAAAGTTTTAAAATAGGAGGGGATTCCTTCCAGCCCACAACGGTCAGTTTAAGCTATAGATCTCCAGGATCCGTCAACTGTGTCAAGAGAAAATGGCCGGACAAACAGACAAACAAACAAACACACTCTTTGCCGCTTAGTATATAGGACTAGAGCCTTTAGCCCGTAGGAGATTCTCTATGGTCAATGGTGTTGGGTTCACCCCATAGACAATTGTGTTTAGCCCGTAGGACATTTCAGATAGATCTAAAGTCATTCGACCCTGTGCCACTGCCAGTGCCTACATTTAGGATCGCACCAGCTCCCGTGCCTGGGAATACACAATAGACACTTTGGTTAGCCTGTAGACAATTGGGTTTAGCCCATAGAACATTTCAGATAGATCTCAAGCCATCTGACACTGTGCCCCTGCCAGTGCCTACATTTAGGCTCACACCAGCTCCCGTGCCTGCAAATACACAATAGACACATGGCTTTAGCCCATAGACATTTGGATTTAGCCTGGTGGAGAATTCAGGTAGATCTAAAGGCATTTGACGTAGATCCAGAATGGTTTGATGCTGTGTCCCTGCCAGTGCATGCAGTGCCTGCAAATACACTTTGGAGTCTCACAACGACAACTCTTTAGTGATCGGAGATACTGTAAAGTGCTTTTGGCGCGAAATCAAATGTCAGTCACAGCGTATGGTACCTTCTGTGCTCAGAATGTGCCGGCGCAGTCGATATTTTCATAATATTTTGGAATTTAGACATCGACCAATGTCCACAAACCTTCATGCAAAACTTCAGGCTATGACGGTTAGTTTAAGCTATAGACCATCACGATCCGTCAACTGTGGCTAGAGTTATGGCGTCCACAGACCCACAAACAAACAAACAGACTCTTGCCGCTTAGTATATAGGACTAGAGCCTTTAGCCCATAGGAGAATCTCTATGGTCAATAGCATATGGGTAATCTGCAGAGCATGAAGGAGGTAACGCAATCATCGGATTCAGTGCACTGCAGCACACTACAGTTAGATCTCAGGTCGTTAGACCTTGGGTTTAGGCCGTAGTCACTTGGGTTTTGCCCGTAGAACACTTCAGATAGATCTCAAGACATGTGACATTGTGCCCCTGCCAGTGCCTACATTTAGGCGCGCGACAGCTCCCGCGCCTGGAAATACACAATAGACGCTTGGGTTTAGCCCATAGACATTTGGGTTTAGCCCGTAGGAGATTTCAGACAGATCTAAAGACATTTGACACTGTGCCCCTGCCAGTGCCTGCATTCATGCTCGCACCAGCTCGCGTGCCTGTGAATACACAATAGACGCTTGGGTTTTTTAGCCCATAGACATTTTGGGTTTAGCCCATAGGAGATTTCAGATAGATCTAAAGACATTTGACACTGTCCCCCTTCCAGTGCCTGCATTTATGCTCGCACCAGCTCCCGTGCCTGTAAATACACAATAGATAGTTGGGTTCAGCCCATAGACATTTGGGTTTAGCCCATAGAAGATTTCAGACAGGTCTAAAGACATATGACATAGATCCAAAGCAGTTTGATGCTGTGCCCCTGCCAGTGCATGCAGTGCCTGCGAATACACTTTGGAGTCTCACAACGACAACTCTGTCATGAATGGTGACACTGTAAAGCACTTTTGTCGCGAAATCAAATGCCAGTTACATCGTGTGGTACCTTCTGTGGTCAGAATGCACTGGTGCAGTCGATATTTTCGAAATAATTTGGAATTTAGTCATTGGTCAAAATTCTAAAAGCAAAGATGCAAAACTACGTGTTGTGACGGTCAGTTTAAGCTATAGACCATCGCGATCCGTCAACTGTAGCGAGCGCTAGAGCGCTGACAGACAAACAAACAAACAGACGGACAGACTCTTGCCGCTTAGTATATAGGACTAGAGTCTTTAGCCCGTAGGAGAATCTCTATGCCCATGGGTGGCATTACAGTTGGATCTCAAGTCATTTGTCACTGTGCCCCTGCCAGTGCCTGCATTTAGGATCACACCAGCTTCCATGCCTGTAAATACACAATAGACACTTGGCTTTAGCCTGTAGACATTTGGGTTTAGCCAATAGGACATTTCAGAAAGATCTCAAGCCACTTGACACTGTGCCTCTGCCAGTGCCTACATTTAGCCTTGCGCCAGCTCCCGTGCCTATAAATACGCAATAGACACTTGGGTTTAGCCCGTAGGAGATTTCAGATAGATCTAAAGACATTTGACATAGATCAAAAGCAGTTTGGTGCTGCGCCCCTGCCAGTGCATGCAGTGCCTGCGAATATACTTTGGAGTCTCACAACGACAACTCTGTCATGAATGGTGACACTGTAAAGTGCTTTTGGCGCGAAATCAATCGTCAATCACAACGTGTGGTGCCTTATGTGCTCAAAATGTACTGGCGCAGCCGATATTTGCGAAATATTGTGGAATTTAGTTGTCAGTCAAAATTCTAAAATAGGAGGTGCAAAACTACAGTGAATGGTGGTCAGTTTAAGCTATAGACCATCCCGATCGCTCAACGATCTCTAGAGTTATGGCATTCGCAGAGTCACAGACAAACAAACGGACAGAGTTTTGCCGCTTAGTATATAGGACTAGAGCCTTAAGCCCGTAGGAGAATGTCTATGGTCAATAGCACATGGGCAATCCGTAGAGCATGAAGGATACAATACAATCATCAAAATCAGTGCAGTGCAGGACATTAAACTTAGATCTCAAGTCATTTGACACTGTGCCCCTGCCAGGGTCTACATTTAGGATCACACCAATTCCTGTGCCTGCAAATACACAATCGACATGTCGGCTTAGCCAGTAGACAATTGGGTATAGCCCATAGGACATTCAGATAGATCTCAAGCCATTCAACCTGTGCCCCTGCCAGTGCCTACGTTGAGGATTGCACCAGCTCCCATGCCTGTGAATACACAATTGACACCTGAGGTTAGCCTGTAGACATTTGGGTTTAGCCAACTGGACATTTCAAATAGATCTCAAGCCATTTGAAATAGATCCAGAATAGTTTGATGTTGTGGCCTTGCCAGTGCATGGAGTGCCTGCGAATACACTTTGGAGTCTCACAACGACAACTCTTTGGTGAGTGGTGACACTGTAAATGTCCCTCACAATGATTTAAAGTTGATGTTTTGCGTGTTGGCATACAGTGCGCGCGTCATTGCCGCTGTGGCCGCCGTTTGAATCAGCATGGTTTAGCAGAATTGTGCACCTCACAATTGAAATTGTTGAAATTTATGGAATTTAGACTTTGACCAAAGTTGAGACCCCAAAATGGCATCCTTCCAGTCCATGACGGTCAGTTTAAGCTATAGATCGCCAGGATCCGTCGCCCGAGTCGCGAGAAAATCGCCGGACAAACAAACAAACAAACAAACAAACAGACTCTATGCCGCTTAGTATATAGGACTAGAGCCTTAAGCCCGTAGGAGAATGTCTATGGTCAGTAGCACATGGGCAATCTGCAGAACATGAAGGATACAATACAATCATCAAATTCAGTGCAGTGCAGGACATTAAACTTAGATCTCAAGTCTTTTGACACTGTGCCCCTGCCAGGGTCTACATTTAGGATCACACCAATTCCTGTGCCTGGAAATACACAATCAACACGTCGGCTTAGCCAGTAGACAATTGGGTTTAGCCCATAGGACATTTCAGATAGATCTCAAGTCATTCAACCTGTGCCCCTGCCAGTGCCTACGTTGAGGATTCCACCAGCTCCCATGCCTGTAAATACACAACTGACACCTGAGGTTAGCCTGTAGACGTTTGGGTTTAGCCAATTGGACATTTCAAATAGATCTCAAGCCATTTGAAATAGATCCAGAATAGTTTGATGTTGTGGCCTTGCCAGTGCATGGAGTGCCTGCGAAGACTCTTTGGAGTCTCACAACGACAACTCTTTGGTGAGTGGTGACACTGCAAATGTCCCTCACAACGATTTGAAGTTGATGTTTCGCGTGTTGGCGTACAGTGCGCGCGTCATTGCCGCTGTGGCCGCCATTTGAATCAGCATGGTTTAGCAGAATTGTGCACCTCACAATTGAAATTGTTGAAATTTTGTGCAATTTAGGCATCAACCAAAGTCGAGACCCCAAAATGGCATCCTTCCAGTCCATGACGGTCAGTTTAAGCTATAGATCTCCAGGATCTGTCGCCCGAGTCACGAGAAAATCGCCGGACAAACAGACAAACAAACAAACAAACAAACAAACAGACTCTATGCCGCTTAGTATATAGGATTGCTGAACACCTATGGAAACAGAACCATTTGTATCGACCCATGGAAATCAGCCACTGCTCACAACATGTATTGGCCTATGGTTCACAGCCAATGCTCACAACAGCCCATAGGAGAATCCGATAGATCTAAAGTCATTTGATACTGCACCTCTATCAGTGCCTGCTTTTAGGGTTGCACCAGCTCCCATGCCTCAGAATACACTGAAGCTAACACATGGAAGCTTGCATTTAGCCCACAGGAGATTTCAGATAGATCTAATGTCTTCTGACACTGTGCCCCTGCCAGTGCCTGCATTTACTATTGCGCCCACTCCCGTGCCTTTGATTACACTAAACTTTGCATATACCGGGTGTCCCAAAAAAAAGTGAACACTTTTTCTCCAGCTCATAACTCGTTGTTAGGTTAACAAATCTCAACCAAATTTTATATGTGCAGACACTATAGTGTTATGCTTCAGCGCACCAAATTTTGTCTGCGAAGTCCGTACACAAGCATGGCTACAGTCGGTCTAGTGTGGGACATGCAAAACCACTTCGACCCACGCAGTTCCCGTGTTTCAAGATCACAAACTGCAATTGAATCTTGCTTAGATCAACGCCAGGGGGTCGACAAATCATTGTGTATCAAATTTTGCTTCGATGTGTTCCACATTAACCTTAGCAACAGCCTCCAGCCTGGCGCGAAAGCCGAAATCTGTCCATTCCAAGAAAGCACTCCGGAATCACGTCTTGTGGAAGATTTATTCTAACATCCCAAATCTTCCTTTTTAAAGCATCCAACAACACAAATGTTGTGCTTTTGATGCTTTTATATACAGTTTGCATAATTATTTGCGTTGCCAACAGTTGCAGAAGGGTATAATCAAAAGACGCCATCCTGCCTGAACGCGCACAGATCGCGAAGAGATTTGGGTCCGAACAGCTCGTGTGCTCGTAAGTCAAGTAATCCTGAACCGATTCGGCTGAAAATTGTAACGGTTGTCCACAACACATTCGGGTATACGAGTACCAAGTTTCATTGCAATTGATTCACTGAAGCACAAGTTACATACAAGCTGGAGAAAAAGCGTTCACTTTTTTCTGGGACACCCGGTAGATGTTTGTGTTTAGCCCATAAGCGGATTCAGATAGATCAAAAGTCTCTTGACACTGCGCCCTTGCCAGTGCCTGCATTTATCATCGAACCTGTTCCCGTGCCTCTGAATACACTGAAGCTAACACATGGATGCTTGTGTTTAGCCCTTAGGAGATTTCAGATAGAGCTAATGTCTTCTGACACTGTGCCCCTGCCAGTGCCTGCATTTACCTTTGCACTTGTTCCCGTGCCTCCAAATACCTGTAGGAGTCTCACAGCAACAGCTCTGTAGTGAATGGTGACATGACAGCATGAAATGCTGACGAAAATGACCAGTAGGCACTCTTTAGTGCTCAGAATGTACTGTGCAGTTGATATTTTCGTGAATTTTGTTGAATTTAGCAATTTGCAAAAGTTTTTAAATAGGAAGGGATTCCTTCCAGCCCACGACGGTCAGTTTAAGCTATAGATCTCCAGGATCCGTCAACCGTGTCAAGAGAAAATGGCCGGACAAACAAACAAACAAACAGACACACAGACAGACAGACCCTTTGCCGCTTAGTATATAGGACTAGAGCCTTTAGCCCGTAGGAGAATCTCTCTTGGGTTTAGCCCGTAGACATTTGGGTTTAGCCAATAGGGCATTTCAGACAGATCTCAAGCCATTTGACACTGTGCCCCTGCCAGTGCCTACATTTACACTCACACCAGCTCCCGTGCCTGTAAATACACAATAGATACTTGGGTTTAGCCCATAGACATTTGGGGTTCGTCCGTAGGAGATTTCAGATAGATCTAATGACATTTGATATAGATCCAAAACAGTTTGATGCTGTGGCCCTGCCAGTGCATGCACTGCCTGCGAATACACTTTGGAGTCTCACAACGATAACTCTGTCATGAGTGGTGACACTGTATTGCACTTTTGGTGTGAAATCAACCGTCACTCACAGCTTGCGGTGCCTTCTGTGCTCAGAATGGACTGGTGCAGCTGATATTTGCCTAATAATGTGGAATTTAGTCATCGGTCAAAGTTCTTAAAGTAAAGATGGGCAAATTTAGCCGGCCGAGAGACGTCAGCCAGCGCCCCCCCCCCCCCCCCTTTCCGTCCCCTCTTCCCATTCTGTTGGCAAGTTGAAGAAAGTAGGATAGATACATATGTGCACTAGTATTTTCAGCTGTTGAAGAGCGCATAGATACAGTCTGCCCACCTCTCTAGAAGGCAAACGATGATCACACGCGCACACACTTTACCTATTCACTATCCTGTCTTTTCGAGGCACTCACAAGTTCTTTAAGGTTTTCTGTCAAGTCAAAAATTTGAGCAACTGCAAAAACTTACGGGTGCACCCCTCCAGCTCGACTCTAGCTGGGTTAACACGTGTGATCGTAAAGGTCAGTGAAAAAGTTACCACATACCTAATCAAACTGATTTGGTCAACTGCCACATTTACTGCAAACTACAGTGGGCAAAACATATACAAATACACAAAATACAAAGTTTTCTAAATATACATATACATATACAAAACAAAGCAAATATACAAACTTTGTATATTGTATAACTTTATAGGAATTTCATACTGTATCTGTGCGAGTTCTTGCAGATTTACGGAGCAATACGTAACTGAACGAAGAACACCACGTACGATTGCTCCTGAGTCAGGGTGGATCATTGCAAAGAACTCAATGTCAACGATGGAAGGCTCTAAAAGTGCATGATTTACAGTTACCAATTATTTGTGATAAGTTTAGCAGCATTCAAAATACATATCTAGGCACGCGGTCATATGTATGCAGTTGTCTGTTGTAGTAGCAAACAAGAGCTACTCTTCTAGAGGCCAAACGCTGTTTCCTTGTGTCTGTTTGAGAATTGGCAATTGCACTTTCATATTTTAGTATTGCTTGAAGCTCTTGTCACGTATTGAAGTAATAGTTTCCCGCTGTGAGTGACAAAAGCTTTGAACAAAAGTGTTTGCAAACAGAAGGCAGAGAAGATCGGTCAAGTCGGTGTCAGGGCAACTCCGCAGTAATTCATTGACTGAAACGCCAAAGGGGCTTGGCGAGGTGCCACATTTGGGTGTGGAGATTGAAGCTTCTAACCGCCTCTCCAAACCTCAGTTACCGTACTTTTGTATAAATTGAGAGTGAATGGTAAAATACTTCCTATCCCTGTCAACTCTCACTTGCACAGAGGGTCGACTCTCTCAAAACAACCCCGCCTGCTCCCTACGTGGCTAATCGCTAGGCGTTAAACTGTGAGTGAGATGAAAAGTGTAACTGCTGTACAATGCGCACAATGCACGATGAGCAGTGAGCAGGCCGGCCAAATAGCCCCTATTGCTATGTAGAGTAGTCTGCCAGTTGCAAAAACATGCGTACGTCAGGTACCGCTCGACCACAATCTCTCGTACCGGCACGTTAAATTAATAACGTATCACGCTGTTCCTACTTTCTTCTTGCCTGCTGTAACCTCCTACCTTTGAATTAATCTCGACCTTCACCTTAAAGTCGGCTCTGCAAGGTAGTGGTAAAGGCGCGAGGTTATCTACAATAGTTTAGTCATACATAGCGTAACAGCAGTGCACACTTTTTGCGTGGCTTAACACGGTAAGTAGCGCGTGAAGAACTTTAGCAAGGCACGCTGTTGGGCTAAAAGACAAAATTTCCAAATTAAGCTTGTGTGACGCAGTCTTGTTTCGCCCGCCCTCAGGCGGGCGATACCATACGAGAGCGTGCGTGCGTCCGTCCGTCTGTCTGTGCGTCACGCTCTCAGATCTCGGCGTTGGAAAGTCGTGGAGAGATGATGTTGGGCTCTACGGGATAGGTCTCGACTTACTGATCGGGCCGTTTGGTATGGGTCGAGATTCAACAAGCT
The DNA here is from genome assembly GCA_030248115.1 of Linhomoeus sp. GSCO2_2. NCBI lineage: Eukaryota > Metazoa > Nematoda > Chromadorea > Monhysterida > Linhomoeidae > Linhomoeus > Linhomoeus sp. GSCO2_2. The sequence continues at coordinate 184 of JASAMZ010002102.1, read as the reverse complement.
TAGAGTAAAAACTGGGTACCCGATGATGGTTGATTGGCATTGCATAGTGTGTTGTGCATTTGAGGAGTATATTCAATAGTATGTCAAGAGAGAAGTTGAGCATTTCTTCGGGAATTTTGTCAATGAATCTCGAGTTTCCAAAGGTAGTTTAGCAATACGTAACTGAACGAAGTACACCAACAGA